>QANY01003779.1:708890-774817 GCA_003255025.1 Datisca glomerata | reverse complement strand
TATATATAATACTGATCAATTACAAAAAAAAAAAAACAAGAAACAGAAAAGTACAAATTCTGGCATTACGTATACTTTGACTGAACCATACGTAAATATTTTGTATTACTCTACATGATGGTTCACCCCCTGCAGACATGGGACTTTACTAAAGTTAGGACAGTACTAAAATAGTATTGTCTGACGTTTGATAAAAATATAAGACTCATACTAATTAATACGGTGAGACTTTTTAGTCTCATCAACATTGTATAATTTAGTCCCCTCCTAAAAGAGGGGACTAGACGGGACTAAAACAAAACAACTCGCGAAGACAGACCCCGACGCCATACCCTGCGAAGACAGACACAGAAGAAGACAACGACATTGCTCAGATCCACCTATGAAGACATTCTCACCGACGAAGACTTCTTCATTTCTGCCCACACGAGGTAAGCCTCTTCCTTTTCCTCTTCTTCATCCTCATCGACGAAGACCTAACCGTTATATCTACGTTCTCGTTGTGGTTTGTTCTACGATTGTTCTGTGTTTGTTATATCTGCGTCTGGTTGTTAGATCTATGCTTGTTTCATGTTTTGTGGATCTGATTTTAGCTTTGAACAATTATAGCTTCTCTGTTTCACCGACGAAGATAGATACGTGTTTCAGAAATGTTCTGCAATTTATTTTGTAGATCGATTCTCTATTTCACCGATTACAGCTTCTCTGTTTCACCGATTACAGCTTCTTTGTTTCTTTGTGTTTTTGGTTGGCTTTGTGAGAGTTTTGGTTTTATTGAGCTCGTTTATGTTGAGATCTCAATTGATTTTCACTGAAGCTCACCTCTGGCCTTGAAATCACTGAATTTAACCAATATGTTCTCTAAATGACAAACCTTTGTATATGTATTTTCCATAATTGAGATTTGTTTTAAATCGATTTGCATTTTATAGGTATTTTAATTTTAATATAATGATTAGTTCATATGTGCTTCTTAAGTGATAATTGATAGGAACTTTCGAACATGCATCTTATATAAAAATATGCTAGACTATTATATTAATTATTTAGCTAAAATATTTTTGTTTTGAATAGAGATGGATAAGAGGAAGCTTTTGATGTATCTTGTATAGATATGTGGCATTTGGAAATTATGAGTATGTTCAAGATGGCACTAAGGATGATAGTTGATATGGCAAAGAAGCATTATGAAACTTATTTGTTAGCTGATCGTACTTTTGCTAATCGTGAAATACGACTGCATTATTTGGATAGTATAATAGGAGATAGTGATACATCGTGCGTGAATCAACTCAGAATGGATAGAAGAACCTTTGTTATCTTATGTGAATTACTTTATAATGATAGAACAGTGAAAAAGGATGGATTGGTTACTTTAGAGGAGCAAGTGTGCATACTCTTGCATATACCTGCTCATCATGTAAAGATTCGTACAATAGGTAATGGATTCAAATGTTCAGGGGAGACCATAAGCAGGTATTTCAATTCTATATTACATGGAGTTTTACGACTACAAGGTTGTCTACTTAAAGCAGCAACTCCAGTGCAAGAAAATTGTAATGATGAGAGATGGAAATGGTTTAAGGTATACATTATTTTAAGTTTTCTTCATGAAAAATGTTAATTGTTTTTAATGATTCAAATAATAATTCGAGTGCTAATATGTTATATAGAATTGTTTGGGAGCCTTAGACGATACTTATATTGATGTTTGTATCACTAAAAGTGAGAAGCCAAGGTATCGGACAAGAAATGGAGCAATTGCCACAAATGTATTGGGCGTTTGTTCCCCAGACACGAAGTTTATATTTGTTATACCAGGATGGGAAGGATCTACTTCTGACTCTAGAGTACTTCGAGATGCGCTTAGTAGACCTAATGGACTTCAAGTCCCTATGAGTAAGATATGATGGGCAATCTTAAGAAGTTCATCTTTCTATCTGTAACCTAATTGGATGCCTTAGTGGATGGGCATTATGTCGTGAATATGAAAACTTATTTTGTGATGCCTTGGTGATGATTTTTTGTATGAATATTATTATAAATTATGAAAATGAATGATGAAGTTTCAAGATCTTTTTTGAAGTATTTTAATTATTATTATTGATTGGTTGAATGAATATTTATTTTGTAGTTGAAAATGTTAAATAACATGTTAATTAGTTCTAAACAGACTTGTGTAAATCAAATTATGACAAACAGTTTTACAATAATCCAGTAATATGATGTGCTAAATGTTGTACAATTAATACAGTTTTTCATCTAATACAACATCAAACACTGGACAATATTATCTAATCCAGTACAGTACAGTCCGACAGATTTAGTACAGTACTATCCTGACTGTCACACGAGCCCTTAATGATTCATATAACTGACACGTTCAAGAAAAAGAGCTCATTTTTTTACAAAACCCAATATGTATTATAAAATCAACCAAGAACAGAATCCAAATACCAAAATTCCTCCAGCCAAGGGGGGGACACGAACCAAAGTCACTGCTAAAAAAGAAAGGACCAGCACGACTAGCTATCATCTTAGCAAGAACATTAACAAACTCATTAACAAGTATGAAAACACAAGAGATACAATCATATAATTCCTTAAAGATCCCCCTAATGAACTCAACATCAGATGCTGAGTTAGAAGCAAAAGATTGACAACGTCTCCACAGCTTGTAGTTTGAGATCTCAATCTTGACATTGAGCAGAAACAGTGCTTTCGATGGTCATAATCCCTCGGTTAAAGCTGCACTTAACACTGATAAATAAGAAGAAGAGGGATTCAGAGATACCCATCATCCTCTCAAACTCATTTGAAACTTCGACCAAAAAGAGTAAATGTGAAGTACATGGATCAAATTAGACTTGTACTTTATACTAACGTCTCAAAATAAGATATTTCATATAAAAATTTTAAAGGATTTAAAATCTCGGTTAAATGCATATTTGGACAATAATGAGATCCACCAATGTGACAATTAGCTCGCAAGCGAGCCAAGCTAACCTCTTAAATCGAACGAATCTGACTAGTTTGAAGCGCGTTAGGCCCTACTGGTCTATTTGTTATATGGGCGTCCAAGTTCAGGTTCGGTTTTTTACAAACAAAAAAAAATTGATCTGAACTGAAATTTTGGTTTAACAATATTGACGAACCGAACCAACAAATTATGAAAAAAGAACCGAATCAAATTGAAAGTTCAGTTTGATCTGGTTCGGTTCAGCCTTAGTAATGAAAAGTATTTTTTTAAATCAAAGGAAATTATTAAAATAATATAAAACTAAAGTTTCGCTTCAACTTGGTCCAGTTCGGCTTAGTTTGATATGAAATTACATGATAAAAATTAAAAAAAATTAAAAGAAAATAAAGTTGCGATTTGGATCGGATTGAAAACTGTTGAAAGTTTGAACCGAGCTAAAACGAAACTCTTATTTTTTAATTTTCTCGAACCAAACTGAACTGAATCTCTCTAAATAAATGATCGAACCGGTCATTTTCAGTATGATTGGTCTGTTCGGCATAACAATTCTCACAAGTTTGTTGCCTTACAAATTGAATTGATACTGTTTAGACAAGTTTTCAATTCTAAATTTAATTTTTCCCACACCTTTTAAAAAAATAGCACTTTTATAAAAAGAATAATTAATCTAGCAAATTGAATTAAATTTAATAATTTTTCTATTTAATTAGTTACTAATATTGTCTTTTATTTTTTAATGTATATATTGTTCTTCACTGCCCAAGTGGTTGGTTATTGTTGCTATTATTGTTTAATTACTTATTAAAATAATTATTTATTTAATCTAACTCTCCGCCCAAGTGACGGGTTATTTTTATGCATGATTATTTCTCTATAATCTTTTATACGTAAATCCAGAGGGTAAGATAGTTGTAGAGTCAAAGGTAAGAAGATTTGAAATTCTTAGGAGGTTGTAGAAGTCATAGTAGGTTTGATAATCAAAATACATGATGAAACTTTTAATGATAAGAATAATTTAGTCATCTTGAGCAATGAGTAGGTTGTTTAGAAATAATTCATCTTGTAGCAGTAGGTCTACAATGAATACAATTCCAGACATAATTAATGAAAAATATTTTGAATATTTAGCAGATGCATGTAGATCATAGGATATAGAATATACCTAAAATTTCTAGTAAAGAAATTTATAAATCAACATGGTCCTGTTGCTTCCTTCAAGTCTGAGTATCATGTAAAAATAATTGAAAAAATATATGTTCTTGGGAAAGAGCATGAAACTTATCAATCACTTTCTCTTAATGCAATTAAACATCACATTGAAGAATGATATAATTTCATTCACTTTAGTTTAGTCTAGATTGGAGTTAAACTACTCACAAGAAGAAGCCTTAATACATCTATCTTGTTAGCCTTACGTGATGCAAGATTTTAAATTTTAATGATAGTATTTTAGGATGAATCAAATCTTCACTTTGTAATGGTCAAATCCATTTTGATTATTTTTCATATTTATCTATTAGTTTGACAGACCCTCATATTCTTAATAATTAACTATGAATATCAAGACTAGTGGTTATCAAATCCTTGAAGGTGTCCAACCCCTAGTTTTGATTTTTAGAATACATTACAAAGTAACCAAAACTAAAATGAATTTCCAAGCCATTATGAGTCTAAAAAATCAAACCTTGTTAATTCAATATAGCCAAAGTAATGCTAATATTAGAGTCCATAAAACCATTAGTTGGTATGATATTACTTTGCCTACAAATTAGCTTTTAACCAATGAAAGCCAACTCACTCTAATTCAATGCTCAATTGAAGATATTGATTACATCCTGCAGTATATGGATGGTACTGTTAAAATTAATTTCTAATCTTCCAGTTCTAATTCTCAAATTAGGGAGTTTAGCCAGTCTAGCACTGCTAGGAATTTCTTTGCTGAATCCATTGTCAATATTAGTCAAGATCTTAGAATTCATCAACTGGAACAAGAATTAAAGAATAAAAAAATAAAAATTTAAGACATAAAGGCATAGACACAAATTCTCAAGTCAGTCAGCCAATCTTTGATAATAATACTGAACAATCTGATGAATCTGAATCACCAGCTGCCTCTGATTTTCAATGAGCATTACCTCCAGTTAATCCTCAACTTTTAGTTTTGAATTTAGGCACCTTAAGTCAAGAATACAAACCTGATTGGGAAGATATAACCCAACACATGAATGACCCAACCAATCTCAATAGACAAAATAGGTTTAGAGAAATATACAATATGGATCAAAGAAAAATTATCATTGCTGAATGGAAGACGTTCATGCAAGAATTTTGAGTTGATATGTTCTTCCTGGATTATATCGAGGATATTTATGAAAAGAATATTAAAGTTATTTCTAAGACCAAATGGGTCAAGAAAGACTCTAGTTGGGTGACTGCTAGTCATCCCCGACATGAAAAAAGTAAAATTAATCACAAAATTCTTTAATCACTGATTCTCCTTTTAAGATTTCAAAGGAAGAAGGACCAAATAAAAATGTTATTGAACAATTTAATTACAGTAATCAAAGTTTAATAACAATAAGGTTCATGATCTTCATGAATCTAAATCTAATGAATCTCTGAAAGAAACCCCTTTAATAAATCTTTCATATAAAACTTCTCTGAATATTGTTCGCCTCAATAAAAAGATTGATAAAATGCTTCAAGAATTGGAGAATAAATATGTTGAGTCATCTTTTTCTATTAGGGTAATTAGCCAAGACAATAGCTCTGACTTAGAAAACCATAGGCCATATTCCACATATGAATCATCCATAATACATGAATCTTCAACCATTCATAATGTTGAAGAAACATTTAAAAATTTAGATATTAATAAATTAGAAAGGAAGTGACATAAAAGCCAATTCCTCCAGATATTCAAACTACTGAATCTTTTTTAGTTAATAAATTTTCTGTCTCTGCAAAAAAATATATGAATGAAATATTGATGGCTTTTCATAACAGGAAGTCCTCAACAAATTATAGCACATGTTTATCGTAGCCAACAGTTATATCACCACACACAATTTTCCTCATAATGAGGTACTAAAGCTTTTAGTCACAGGATTTGCATAAATGCTTAATTCCTGGTGGGAAAATATCTTACTGAACAATCTAAAAATGTCATCCTTACAACAATAAAGGTTGATGCTGAAAGAACCCCAATCCTTGGAGAGGATCAGGAAACAATGTCTGATACAATTAATACACTATTCTAAACAATAATTGAACATTTCATTAGAACGCCAAGTAACGATACTTCACATATCCATGACCAATTAATTAATCTTAGGTGTCCTGCCCTAAGTGACTTTTACTGGTACAAAAATATATTTTTGCTTAGAGTAATGTCTAGGGATGACAACAATCAACCTTTTTGGAATGAAAAATTCATAAATGGCTTACCAAATTTGTTTGCCCATAAAATTAGAACATTCATTAGTGATGACCTAGAAAATATAAACTATAATAGTCTCACCTACAGTACAATTATACAATACTAAAATAAGGTGTGTGAATGTGCATAGACATAAAAATTAATAAACAAATTAAAAATGAAAAGAAAACTGTCAAATACGAATTAGGCAATTTCATTGAGCAATGTGGATTACCTGCTATTGCTCATTCTCAAAAGAATCGAAAAATTCTCATCTTAATTCTAAAAGAATTTACAAACCTTATGAAAAAAAAATTCCACAAAAACAAAAAAAAATTGACAGATACTTTCTAAGAACAAGAATTATTCAAGAATAAAATTCAATAAAAATTTATTGATAAAAGTAAAATTACGTGTTTTAAATGTAGCTAGAATGATCATTTTTCAACACTTGCAAAGTAAAAAATAAAATTAATCAATTAAAATTCGCTGACGAATAAAATAAGAATTGTTTAGAATTATATAATCAATGGATTACTATAAAAGTAGTAATGAAGATTTAGAAGAATTTGAATCAGCTGAATCTGAAGAATTAAACTCTTCAAGCTCTGATAGTGATTCTTCAAACATCTCTATGAGATGTAAGGATAGTTGTTGCCCGGAAATTGTTAATATTTTAAATAAAAATGAAGAACAAGAAAATATTTTGTTAGATTTAATTAGTAGAATTGAAAATGCTATATTAAAATAAGAAAACCTTAAAAGAATTAAGAATATAATTTAAAAGAAGTTACTCTTCAGGGTTTTCAAAAATAAATAAAAAGTATTAAATACAGAATTAAAAGACTTAAACACAGAAATAATAATAGAATTAAATCTTTTAAAAATAGAAATTTTAATTAAAAATCATGAATCCAGTGAACTAAGGGAACCTAATAAATTCTCAATTTCTAGTGTTGAGGTTGGAGAACATGTTGTCAATACTCAAGATGATGATAACTTCATTCAAATCTTTAATCACATCAAAATTAAAAAAATGACACATAATGGTCAGAATAATAATCCAAGATTTTGATTTCACTTCACTTGCTCTTATTGATTCAGGAGCTGATTTGAATTGTATGCATGAAAGATTCGTTACTACCAAGTACTTCAAGAAGAAAAAATAATCTTTATCCTCTGTAAATGATACTAGAATTCATATCAATTATGAAATTCATACAGTTCATATTTACCAAGACAATGTATATTTTAAAACATTATTTGTTTTAGTAAAAAATATGACAAACAAAATTATTTTGGGCATACCATTCATTTATCTATTGTATCATTTTATAACAGAGCATGATGTGATAATTATTTATCTTATGGATAAACCTGTCAAATTCAAATTTCTTTTTTTTTCCACAATGAGAAATTGAAAATATTAAACCCAAATTTTGTTTATAAAACTGTGAATTTAATTTCTTATAAAAAAATAGTTATGTTTCTACAAAATGAAATAAAATTCAAAAGAATTGAATAACAGCTTCAAAATCGTGCTATTCAAAAACAAATTAAAAACTTCGAACAAATATTTTGTAAAAATATTATGTGTTGACATTTTTAATGCTTTTTGGCATAGAAAGTATCACAATGTCAGTCTATCTTACATTAAGGGATTTGATGAAAAGAGTATCCCTACCTAGGCACGACAATTCAGATGAATTCTGAAATGCTTGAGTTATATAAGAAGGAAATCGCAGAACTGTTCAATAAAAATATTATTAGAATGAGCAAATCTCCTAGGTCTTGCTTGACCTTTTATGTTCAAAAGGTCAGTGAAATTGAACGAGGAGTTTCTCGATTAGTAATTAATTAAAAGTCACTTAATAATATTTTGAAATGGATAAGATATCCAATACCAAACAAAACTGGATTAATTAACGAACTTGAAGATGCTGTTGTATTCTCTAAGTTTGAAATGAAAATCTAGATAAATAAAAATGATAAATACAAAACTACATTTGTAATTTCATTTGATCATTATGAATGGAATGTAATGCCTTTTGGTCTTAAAAATGCTCCTAGTGAATTTCAGAATATAATGAATGAAAATTTCAATCAATTCATTGACTCTCAATTGTTTACATTGATAATGTTCTTTTTTTTTCAAATCAATTAATCAACATTGGAAATACCTTAAATTTTTTGCTAAGATAGTAAAGCAAAATAGTTTAGTCATCTCTGTAAGTAAAATCAAACTGTTTAAATCTAAGATTAGATTTATAGGATTTGAGATTTATCATTCAATTATTAAACCAATCGGTCGAGTCATACAATTTGCTGATAAATTTCCTGATGAGATCCTTGACAAAACCCAATTGCAAAGATTTTTAGGATCCCTATCTGATTTTTATAATAATTTGAGAATCGATTGCAAACCTTTTTGAAAGGCTTAAGAAAAACCTCTCTCCTTTGACAATTGTCCACACCAATTTAATTAAGAAAATTAAAACTCATGTTAAGATACTTCCTCGTCTTGGCATCCCTACCAATAATTCTTTTAAAATTATTCAAACTGATGTCTCTGAAATTGGATATTGAGATATTTATTACAAAAAAAATCTCTCTAGAATCGCCTGAACAAATTGCCAGTTTCACATTTGGAACTTGGACCCAATCACAAATAAATTATAGTACTATTAAGAAAAAAAATTATATGTCGTATCATGTATACATAAATTTCAAGATGACTTACTAAATCCAAAATTTCTCTCGAAAATTGACTGTAAATCTGTAAAACATGTTTTGGAGAAAAGATGTTAAAAATGTTATTTCCAAACAAATTTTGCTCGATGGTAGTCCATTCTTAGTATTTTTTTTATTTTGATATTGAATTTATTCAAGGCATTAATAATTCCTGACTTCCTTACTCATGAATTCCTACAGGGTTATCAAAATGGGATCTAGGCCCCTAGGCCTTAAAAGATGGAATCCAATGGGAGTATTTGGCTCTACAATTGACCCTTAAAGCTTAAATTAAAAAGGAGTCTTCTACCCCTAACCAAGCCCAATTAATAATACTTGGATCCATCAGACCCAATTACCAATCAACATTGATCAAACCAATTTGACCTATTCTTAATTACTCAACCTTTTAATGCTCAATTATTCAATCAACCAAATACAAAATACAAAAAAGTCTTCTTATTTCAGAAAAATTCCTAATAAAAATATTTTTCATATTGAGATCTCATTTGCTTATTTGAAAGAATCAACTGAAATAGCAAAAGCCCATTTTTATCCAGATTTTCACTTTGTCCTTGGTCATAAGGACAAGAATCTCAGTTTCTAAAGAAATATTCTCTTAAAAATAAAATCCATTAATATTAACCCAACAAGAAATTCCAAAGGAAATGTCCTCTATAATTCATTCTATATTCTCAAAATCATAACCATAGAGGATTGAGAATTAAAGTATGTCCTTCAGGTCTTAAGATGGTGGTTCATTCATGGCCTTGTCTTAGAATTATTTCCAATTGATTTTCTACAAGGTTTTAGTTTATTTCCGAAAATATACAAAGCCTCATCAAGTGAGGCCCATTTTCCCAAATTACTTTCCTTTTCAAGTAAATACAAAATACCTTGGATCTTAAAATGGCAATATACTTAGTTGAAGATGGAATTCTCAATTGACATTATTATGTTAAATGGTGGGATAAATTCAATACCCAAAAAAATCATTGCCTCCATTAACCAGGAATTTACAAATATCCACCCTCAATTAAAATTGGCAAAAAATATTTTTACCTAGGCTCTATTAAAAATTAATGAGCCCATTAATCGAAATCCACAAACCAAATCATCCAATTCAAACTCATCCAAGGAATTTAAACCTGAATCCAAACCCTCTTTAAAGGAGAAATCAAAGTCCACAAAGCCCGAATCTAAGTTGAAGCAATAATTAATCCAAAAAATGATTCTCCTTTTAGAAGGCAATAACAATTCTGACTTTAAATCATCTATAGAGTCAAATCACCCAATTAAACCAAAAAGCCAAAAAGCCAAATCATCCAGAGAGGCTACCCATCAGCAATTGAATGATCAAAATAAACAAAAGGGTCGTGTCTTACCACAATGGGCCTATGACGCATTTTAAGACTCTCAAGAACCAGTTGATGACATCAATCTCAGTGATAATGAGTAAATAAAAGGAAAATTTCCCCTGACACCCACTGTGATTTTCTTAAATGACACTCACACTCCCTCTAGGTTTAGAAATACCACTCACACCCCCTAGGATTTTTAAGTAAGGACATTCATACCAATGTAGTTAGATTTTTTGTTAAATGGTAGTAAAAGATCATAATACCCCTCAATGAATAACATAAAATTAACAAAACACCCTCAATTTGTCATCCTCATTTGAAAGCCCTAGCCCGTGAGTTCACCTACCCCGTGAAAAATTTATAGAACAATTTATGAACCCAGAACAATTTACCACAATACAGGTTATTTTTTAACCCAAAAAAGTTATAGAACAATACCGAACAATTTATAAAAATTCAGACTTTTCGAACCAAATGTGCAGAACAATTTACCGAATACAAGTTCTTTTCAAACCCAGAACAATACAGAATAATTTATCCAATAAAAAATACAAGTTCTTTGAACCAAATTCTTCTAACCCCACCCCTGTTTCCATGCAATTAACACAACAAAAAATCAGATGCAAACATGGGTTCTTCAAAGTTCGAAGCAATCTAAGCAGGTAAGCAATCTAAGTAGGCAAGCAATCTAGGTAGGCAAGCAATTTGGGTTCTTTGAGAGTTTGTCGCTGACAGATGAGGGGAGGAGGAGAGGAGGCGAAGAAATCTAGGTTCTTATGGAAGACACGAGGGAGGACTGAAACTCAGAGGAGGTAGATGCAATCAAGCAAGGCGAGGGATAGGTGAAGCCGCATGTGGAATTTTCTGCTTTGATCTGGATGGAGGAAGGAGAAGCTCATTTGGGGAGAAGTCACGGGGTAGGTGAAGTCACAGGCTAGGGCTTCAAATGAGGATGACAAATTGAGGGTGTTTGGGTAATTTTATGTTATTCATTGAGGGGTATTATTGTCTTTTACTATCATTTAACAGAAAATCTAATTACATGGGTGTGAGTGCCCTTACTTAAAAACTCTAGGGGGTGTGAGTGTTATTTCTAAACCTAGAGTGGGTGTGAGTGTCATTTAAGGAAACCACAGGGGGGTGTAAATGAAATTTTCCCTAAATAAAAATAATTTATATTTGGCAAATGTCAATGTTGAAATAATAAAAAAAAATCAATTGATTTTGAAAAATATATCATGATGGCTCTCCAACATAACACAACAGTCATGAAAACTATTAAAATAAATAGTTATGGCTTCTACCAACAATCAATAATCAAAGTACAAGAATTCAATATAATAATTATAAAAGAATGACAACAATGACTCCAATACATAACAATAGTCAGAATGACTTTTCAAGACAACAATTATGAGTTCTCCAACTAAAGCAAGAATGAAGACATGAAGTCTAATATATCAATTATCGTGAAATCTTTGTAGATTGTCTTTTTCTGTAATTATTATATTAGTTGTCAAATAATTAGTAACTATTTGTCCTTTTACTTTAATTAGTCAAAAGTATAAATGTAAAATATTTTTACTTTTGTAGAAAAGAATGGTGCATGTAAGTGTTGGGTTCTCGGTGAACTCCACTTTCTTTGGCTATAAATAGATTGCCCTCTCTCAATTGTTTCTTAGAACTTGTTTTCACTCTTAACAATTTTGAGAGAGAAACTTGATTTGAAAACAAAGCTTTCTTCTTCCGCCTCTTTTACTATTTAAAAACTTTTTAATACTCTGCATAATTACTGTCTTTAATTTACTATTAAATTATATGCAATTTCACCTATTTTGGTATCAAAGCCAAACCTGTCAGGTTAATTACTCTGTATAATTATTGTTCTTCACCACTCAAGTGGCTGGATGGTTATTGTTGCCATTGTTATTTACTTGCTTACTTTCCTAATACTCTTTCTTTAAATTATTGTTAAATTATACACAATTTTGCTCTTTTGATACACACACACACACACACATAATCAAGGATCCGAACGCACCTCATAAACACAAAAACCACCCTCTTCACCTCTTCGACAATTGAATAAAAAACTAACGTATAATAGACAGAGTTACGTCTAGAATAAAAATTATGAGTTTTCAGATTATTTAGAGTTTAAACTGTAACATTTAAACATTTAAGGTTTAAAGTGTCTATTAATGAAAGTTTGAGGATATAAAGTGTAATGTTTCCTATATGTTATCATTTTTATCATCTTTCAAAACACTTTATCAAATTATACATGAAAAACATTCAATAATAATAGATAAGAATATAAATGTAATTTATTAAGTTCACCATATCATCACTCAAGCAATTAACCTTAATTAATCTAAAATAAGATTTATTTGGCTTTTATTATCTTTCACACGATTTTATCAAGCTAGTCATGTGTTACGTGCGTTGCACGTGATATAAAGGGTAATATTTTTGTGTTCAATGGTTTAATAATGTTTATAGTATATGAAAATATTAAACTAATGATAAGCTACCAAAATTTGATTGACTGATTTCTTCGTGTTAAAATATATGCAAATGAGAGCAAAAACAAAATATATTTTGTAAGAAATATGAAAAAACTGAGAGATTGGAAATCAAAATTAATAAATTAATAAACACAATAACTTTAAAAAGTGTTTTAGTTAATTATTAATTAATCAAAAAATTTACTTAGTTTTATTAAGTGAACTCGATAAATATATGTATAAGTATACATGTCAATCAATCACATTTGAACGTACAAATAATAAATGGTATTAGAATAGTAAATAGCTCAGATAAAATCATCCATAAAATGATTGTATTCTCATCTGACTTATAGATACGTGAGATTCTTAACCTATAATATATTACCTATAACTGTTGAACTTGTTTAATAATTTTAATCTACTCATTTTCACAACTTACGATTAGTGATACATCAATCTTTTGTAAAGTTAATCTAGCTATTCAAATTAAAATATTAAGTATTCTAAAATTAAATTTTGTTGTCTAAATGTGTAATAAAAATAATATAAATTTAACTTAAGAAAACTTATTGAGAATAACGAATTCATAGGATTAAGGATGTTTAAGAGAAATAAATACTTAAAATTTTATTATTGGGTTGATATCTTGATGGTCATTTAAGAAAACTTAGGATTTATGGTTGGATAAAATGGTCTAAAAATGATTCTCGTTATCTTCCCACTTTTAATATACTAGTTTTTTATACGTGCATTGTATGTGAACGTAAAAGTTTAATATACAATCAATGAATGTCATTTTTTATGCATGTGTATCATATTATTTATGAATATAGTTTTAAAGTTAAATTTAGAGAACAAATAATCTACTATGAACGGCTAACTGCTTATCATATTTCTTTTTGTAGTAAAAGCTTACCATAAATAAAAGTTATTTTCTTATTCTAAGTATAATTTTTTTTTAGTAATATATTCATTACCTCTAATCATGCATTTCGTCAATAGAAATATGATTTATTAGGATTGTCCTAATATGTTTATATGTATTATTTTCTGAAATCAGTTGCATGTAAATTGCTAGGTTTTAATTAGTTAAAACTTGGTAATCACACCACACTAAAGGTTATAGTAACCTTTAGGATAACCGACTTTAGTAAAAGAGTTTTATTAAAATTTGATGAATATAATTAATTAGTTAATCTAAGTTCACCTGATTATGACTCAGACGCTTTAGAAGGTTAAATGAACTTAGACCAATGATATTGGTATAAGTGATTATTAAATATTCATAGGGTTATTATTTTAACCAATGATTAATTTAGAATTAATTAATTAGTTAGAATTAAAACACATAATCCTAAAATAGTGAGTGAGAGAAGGTTGGCATGTCAATATAACCTATGGTCTTCATCATTAATACAACACCGTTAGGTGCAGTAAGGGCCTCGAGATGGATTTGTTTTCATCCTCCTAATGAAGGTTTTGAGCTGTACCAATACTAAGACTTGACTTTTTAAGAAGATAGGAGGAAGTGATGTAATTTAGTTTTGATCGACCCTAAGATGACATATTCTAAATGAAGTTATAGAATCTGATATGATGGGTTACACTTACAAAGTGACAATTAAGGTTTCATGTGGATAGTTGTGACTTGACCGAACAAGCGATATCTTATTGACGTATGGGTATGAGAGCGGTCTTTATATATTTATATGTTAAATGTCGTATGAGTTTTCTTGCATTATTCATATAATATGAGATATGTATGATGAATAGATGGTTATATTTTTTGAATATATGAAAAATAATTGATCGTTAATTGTATGGTGATTATTGGGTTAGGCTTTATACTTTTAATTTTTTCTTAGAAAATAATTGATCGTTTTGGGACGTATGATTTTTTATAATTTTATTTTGAATATTTATTGTAATTATTAAAAATAATAGAGTCGATTATGAAGAGACATTCTCTCCTGTGACCATGCTCAATCCATTCGAATCATTTCAAGGAACTACTTCCAGATCTAGAAGTTCTATATTGAGCCATGATCACAGGGGATAAATACTTTCTAGAAGTAGTTCTCCCCTGTGACCATGGCTCAGAAAGTTCTATATTGATCTGAAAGTAGTTCCAGATATGGATGAGCTATTGATCATGTACTGTGACAACAGTGGGGCGGTAGCTAATTTCAAGGAACCGAGGAGTCACAAGAGGGGCAAGCACATAGAAAGGAAATATCATCTTGTAAGAGAGATCGTGCATCGATGGGATGCGACTGTAATGAAGACAACGTCGAAACAAAACCTGACTGATCCTTTTACAAAAGACACTTCCTGCGAAGTCATTTTCAGGGTCACGTGCGTAACATGTAATTGAGAGAAATGTCACATTTTCTTTAGGGCAAGTGGGAGATTGTTGGGAGTTATGCCCTCAAAGCATGTGTATTGACATTTTGATATAAAATTTAATGATGATTATATTTTTCTTATAATTGTTTTTTTTAAAACATTTTGAATAATTTCTATAAATATGTGAAAATTTCATATTCATTACCGAGACTATGACTTTATATTAGTAAGAGATGATTAATAATATAGATAATGAATAAAATTGTTAGCAACATATTAAAGTATGAAATCTTTAATGAATGATTGCTAGTTCAGTTCACTAAGCATTATGAATGCGTATGATCTAAATCCAGATCATTAATGTATATAGACATCTTAGTGAAAGTACTTTATATAATGAGATAATATATCACTGGACCGATGTGAATTAATATATTTATCAAGGTGCTGTTTATCATAAAAATTTAATACACATCAACTCGATGATATATAGATCAGTCTGAATCTTGAGTAGTCATGAACTCCTATACATGTCTATTGGATCTTTTGATTTACTCGTTAATGTTTGTTTGTAAAACATGCTAGTGACTTTTGTTTTGGAGATTCAGTTATGTAGATGACTGAGAACATGATTTTATATGATTTGGAATCTAAGTTTTCCTAACGGATCGTATATTGGTTCATTTAAGTGTTATTCTGAAACTGAATGGTTATTGAGCTCAAATTTATAATAAGATTACAAAATAGCCATTCACTAGTGGATTAATGGTACTTAAATATCAAGAGGTATTTAGAAGGGTAAAACGGTAACTTTGACCATCTCTAATATACGAACAAATAATAGGAGTACAGAACTACATGAAATGATTATATCAGTGGACTACGTAAGAATACTCTGTAAATACATTCTATAATCACTAAGAGTTTAATTGCAAAAGAATTTTTATTCTAGAGTAAGTACATAATTATGAGATAATTATGTGTGATTAATTAATTAATTAAATTATATATATATATATANGACAGAATATCTAATTTATGAAATTAATAGATTGATTGAGTTTGACACAAGTTTGACTAAATCAAATAAAGTGTTTATTTGACTAAGTCAAAGTCAACTATTTTTAAAGAGATAATTATAGAAATTAATTTTAATTAAGAAAAATAGTTTTCTGATTTGTATCAGAACGGTCTTTATATATTTATATGTTAAATGTTGCGTGATTTTCTTGCATTATTCATATAATATGAGATATGTATGAATGAATGGATGTTTATGTGCTTTAAATGTTTGAAAATAATGGATCGTTAATTGTATGGTGATTATTGGGTTAGGCTTTGTTCTTTTAATTTTTCCTTAGATCTTGTATAAGCCATTTTGGGGTGCAGAATTTTTTGTAATTTTATTTTGAATATTTATTATAATTATTCCAAATAAGGGAGTAGATTATGAAGAGACATTCTCTCATGTGGCCATGCTCAAATCCAATCGCATCATTTTGTCCATAGCCGCTAGGTTTGACTATGAAATATGGTAAATGGATGCCAAGACAACGTTTTTGAATGGCTCTCTTGAAGAAAACATCTATATGATGCAACCAAAAAGGTTCGTACAAAAATGGACAAAATTAGAAAGTATGCAAGTTACTTAAATCAATTTATGGATTAAAGCAATCATCTAGATCTTGGACTCTTACCTTTGATTAGATTATAAAGTCTTATGGCTTCGAGCAAAATGTTGATGAGGCCTGTGTTTATAAATATATCAAATATAATATAGTGGTTTTCTTAGTTCTTTATGTTGATGCTATTCTACTCATTGAGAATGATTTAGAAACTTTGTCAAAGGTAAATAAATGGTTAACTGAGAAGTTCCAAATGAAAGATTTGGGAGAGGCGAGCTATGTTCCAGGCATTCAAATCCTAAGGGATAGAAAGAACAATCTTTTGGCCCTTTCTCTGGCATCTTATATTGGTAAGGTGATGGAGAGATTCTCTATGGAGAATTTCAAGAAAATTCAACAACCGACCAGACATGGAATTGTCCTCTCCAATGAACAATATCCAAAGACACCTCAGGAGGAAGAGGATATGAGAAAAGTTCTCTATGCTTCAGCAGTTAGAAGTCTCATGTATGTCATGTCGTGTACTTGACCGGACATCTATTATATAGTGAGAATTCTCCGTCGTTATCAATCGAATCCAAGTTTGGAACACTAGATTATAATAAAGCACATTCTTAAGTATCTTAGGAGAAAAAGAGAAACTATATGATTGTTTATTCATGTGGAGACCAGAACTCCATTGGATATACTAATTCTGATTTTCAATCAGACAGAGATAGTTGAAAGTTGACGTCTCGATCAGTATTCACCCTAGGTGGAGAAGTTGTAGTCTGAAGAAGTATTAAACAATCCAACATTGCAAATTCTACTATGGAAGCTGAATATATAGCGGCTTGTGAAGTTGTGAAAATAAGCCGTATGACTCAAAAAGTTCTATATTGATCTGAAAATAGTTTCAGATATGGACAAGTCACTGATCCTTTACTGTGACAATAGTGGGGCGGTAGAGAATTCCAAGGAACTGAGGAGTCACAGGAGGGGCAAGCACACGGAAATATCATCTTGTAAGAGAGATTGTGCATCGAGGGCATGTGACTATTATGAAGATAGCGTCAGAACAGAACCTGGCTAATCCTTTTACAAAATACACTTCTTGCGAAGTCATTTTAGGGTCGCGTGTGTGGCAACTGGTGCACCATTATGTAACGGGTCCCACTGTATTGGGTAATTTGAAATTAAATATTAATTTTTAATTAATCCTAAATATCTGGTACACCATTATCTAAAAAAGGTATAGATATTATTCGAATGACCTCAGTGATGAAAATGTTGATCAATTCATCAATTAAGAATTGAATGGAGAAACAGTTAGTGTCAGAGTAATTTTTCTATGTGATTAAAAGTTAATCAAATCTCTAAAAGAATCATCATTGCGTTCTTTTAGAGAATCTTATCACTAATGTCCTTCTCAGTAAATTTCTAGATCTCACGTGTTGAGTACATCTAGAGACAAAAAAATGACTTGTAATATTCTACCTGTCCACACACGTCCTAGTGCGTTGAGAATTGACTTGCAAGATCTTAGTGTGGATCTCGGAATCTATTGATCGTTGGAACGATTTTGTGCACTACAAGAAATATGACATTCTACAGGGTTAAAATACAAGAGTTATAGTCTCCTCTTGTTAAAAACTCAAAACAATAAGACTTTGTGAACCATATAAAAAAATTCATATTAAAACATGAAAGATAAAGCAGGATGAAAATTTAGGGGAGCGAGACTTAGAAAATGAAATGCGGGAGTGGAACATTTCATTGAAGACTCTAGATTACCCTTTCATTATTCTCTGGCCTTCTTTGGATTTCATCTTATCTGGCCTTCTTTGAATTGCATCTTGTTTGGATTTCTTCTTCTCTCGATTTCCTCATTTCATCTTCTCTAGGTCTTCTCTGGGTCTCGATTTCATATTCTTAGGTTTTCTCTCGATTTCTTCATTTCATCTTCTCTAGGTCTCAATTTCTGTGGGTCTCTCTCCATTTTGTCTCTTTCGATTTCTTCTCTAGGTCTCTCTCTATTTTATCACACTCCATTTCGTATTTGGTCTCCCTCTCTCGATTTATTCTCTTGTCTCGTTGCCATTTCCGCGACTATTCAAACTCAATACTTACTTAACCTAGCTAGGGCTTGATCTTGGCGATTACCCTTTTCTCAGTCTTCATTCTCTCTTTCGTAGATTCTCCCTCTCAAAATCCAAACCAACGACCTAGCTAGGGCTTGACGTTCATTGAAGAAGAAAGAGAGAGAGCAAAGCATGTCCGTTAGCTTCTCTCTCTCGATTAACTTATATCTCTCTCTATTCAAGAACAAAGAATGAGTAAGGGTGAGCTTTTATCACTCTCTCTTCTGATTCTTTGGTTTTTTGTGAATAGAGAACGAGCAAGGGTTAGCCTCTATCTCTTTGTCTCTTCTGGTTCTTTGGTTTTCCAATGAATGCAGAACGATTAATGGTTTGCTCCCCCCCCCCCCTCTTTCCTGATTTTTTAGTTTTATTGCAGAAAAGAAAATTGAAAATGAGGGATCCCCGACCCTCACCTCAGCCATGAAAAGCCATGGTTTTGATTTTCATTTTCTATCTCTTTTCCTAAATCTTTCATTTTTTTTCTCTTGAATCACTGTTTTGATATATTACAAAATCTGTTTCCATATGGTCTTATGTTTTTACATTTAAATGGTTATATTATTAGACTAGTTTTGGTTATTGTTGTTTTTTATTAAGCTTTAGGTATTCAGAACAAAAAATGGCTATGTTTTTTAGTTAAGATGTTGGTGATGAGAGCAACAACGATCGATATTCATAAGGGGTTTTAGTAAGAACTTGGGGTCACTTTGGGAAGACATAGGAAAGGCAATGGAAGGTGAAGATGAAATAGAGATTGCTAAAGTTGATTGTGGTTCCAGTAAACCAGTATATTCTAAAGTTGATATTCATTCGTATCCAACATTTAAGCTCTTTTATGAAGGTGAAGAAGTTTCAAAATATCAAGGTAATTCAATCAGTCGTACTTGTACCATATAAAAGAGCTTAAATGATTTATTCAGCATAAATTGATTTATTTTCTCATCAGTGTGTCTAGGACTCTATATCACAGATTCACTATGAATATGTTTTTTGTATATGAATCTCCTATCTGAAATTTTAAGTGATTAAAATGACCTTATGATCAAGCCTTATCTAATTGTATTTAATTGTGTGTGTTCTTGATGATTGACACTTAACATATGCTCTGTTGGTACCAGATGAATATGAAAATCACATATATGTTTTAGCCCAATTGTTATATGCATTATTAGTTTGGTCCAAGTTTGAGAGACAAATCATTTTGTCCAAGTAACAAAGATAATGAAGTGCATTTGTCTTAAGCTGTGTGGATAATTATGAAGAAAAATTGTCTGTTAAGCCCAAGAGACTTAGGATTACATACTCTAGAAAATAGATCAGCTACGTAAGCCTATTCCTTTTGGAGTTGGATACGCATACATTAGGGTAAAATTTGTTCAAAAAAATTCCAAATGCATTATTCCAAATTGGGGGTAATTGTTGTAAATTTTTTTTTATACAAATCTTCTATTTTGGTTTCTCAAGACAAGATATCAAAACCCATACTAAGGTAGCTTTTATTTGGAAAAAATTCCCAACGATGATCATTGGTTGAGACATATCATTTTTATTTTATAATTTATTTTACTTCACATCTTTTCTATTTCTCTTCTTTACATGTTTTGCATATTCATTTTTTGCTTTACATATTATTCTCCACTTTGTCATCCTACAATTATATGTGATTCTAACTTTTCATCTTTTTATTTCTTTGTTTATATAAATATTAATATAGCTTCATTTTATCTTTATTTATTAACACTCTTATATTATCATGTTTAAAATGTGATTCATGTCTTACCCACTTATATCAACATGTATATGTATGTGATTCATGTTCCATTTATTTATAGCAACTTATATATGTGATTTATGCCATATTCACTTGTATTAACATGTATATGCTTGGGTCATAAAATAACATGTAAATTCAAATCATATTATCTTTATCATTTTTTTTACTAAAATCTCGATGACGGACTTTTAGGCTTTTGGGATACCAAATATCTAGAACTACTAAAGTGAGAAGTTATTTTTTAGAATACCGAGAACAACTCCAATAGTGTTTTGATTTAAATAACAAAAAATATATTTTAATGGTCTTTGTACCACTCATTAAAGGTAATTTACTTGTTTTCATTTTACGATACAAAACATATATAATGGGACATTCTCACAACGTGCATGTGACGTGAAGTGACGATCGAAAAAATAATATATAAAAATATTTTTAGAGTCGCCACCAACCATTCTAGGGCATGATTAGTCACCCAATTTTAAACAAAATTTTGGTCTATAAAAACTCAAAGTTTGTTTGAGAGTCATTTGTGTATGGGGAATGTATTAGCTATCCAAATTTAATCAAATTCTATCAAAATATGTCTCATTAGATATGTCTTGTATCATAAAATAAAATAAAATAAATGACATTTAATGGGTGGTACAAAGATTATTGAAAAAGAATTTATTTTTTATTATTTTTTAAATCAAAGTATTATTGGAGTTTTTCTCAGTATCCAAAAAATAAGTCATCACCTCACTAGTTCGAGAAATTTTATATTCAAAAAAATTTAAAGTCCGTCATAGGGTTTTTAGTGAAGACTAAATAACGAAATTAACAAAATTTAAATCTAATTGTTAAGATTGTAATGGCTAATTTATAATCGTATTATAAATTTGAGCTCAATAACCATTTAGTTCCAGAATTAACACTTAAGAGACCAAAAAATGATCCGTTAGAAAAGCTTGGATTCCAAATCTTGTAAGATCATTTTCCAAGTCATCCATATCACTGAATCTCCAAAATAAAAGTCACTAGCCGCTTTTACAAACAACGCTTAACGAGTGAATCAAAAGATCCAGTTGACATGCATAGGAGTTCATGACTGCTCAGAATTCAGACTTATCTACATATGATCACAAGATTTATATATATTAAATTTTTATGATAAACGGCAAGTTAATAAAGATATTAATCTCCATCGGTCCTGTCCTATATAATTAAATTATATAAAGTGCATTATCTAAGTTGACTATCCACATCAATGATTTCGGATCTAGATCACATGCATTCATAATGCTTAGTGAATCATACTAGAAATCATTCATTAAAGATTTCATACTTTAATATTGCGGACTATTTTATTCATTATCTATGGTCTTAATCCTCTCATACTTATACAAAATTATAATCTTATTAATGAATATGAAATTTTTAGATATTTAGATATAAATTATTTAACAATAATTCAAAAGGACAATTATAAGAAAAATGTAATTTCATCAATTTCATATTAAAAATGTCTAAACACATGTTTTGAGGAAACTATACTAATAGCTGAGACAAATGCCCCTTAATCTTCGGGTTAGTCGCCTCAGACCTGGCCTAAGCTGACTGAGGGGATTCAGAGAACGCTAGAGGAGCCACGCGATCAAAATCACCCTGCGACGGGCCTTGATTAGAGGACGACATGAGATTTTTGGGAAAGTTCCTAATGGTCTTCAGAGCAGAAGCTGGTATAGAAGAAGGTGGGAGAGACGAAGATGGCGATGGCACGATCGAGGTCCCCTTAAGATGGGTAGAGGGAGGAAATGTGGAAAGGACCCTCCTT
Organism: Datisca glomerata; assembly: GCA_003255025.1. Lineage (NCBI taxonomy): Eukaryota > Viridiplantae > Streptophyta > Magnoliopsida > Cucurbitales > Datiscaceae > Datisca > Datisca glomerata. The sequence goes on along the minus strand of QANY01003779.1, from coordinate 752,137 downwards.
TCCTTTGACCTCCCAAGTTTTTTATACTGAACGACCTTCATCCTCTACACCTTAGCACCCCGGGGTTTGCCCAAAGAAACCACCTCTACAAGAAACAGAACAATAATAAGCCTATGCACAAAAAAGGAGAAGAGGAGACTGGCAACAAGATATGGGAATAACGTCACATACGATTTGAAGTGAGGGTTTGGAACTATGAGGACTAAGGCTCTCCGAGATTGAACCTACTAAACAGGCCTTATCGAGAACCTCAGCCGTGAAATTCGTAAGAGGATTCAGGTATAACCCATTCTAGAACAAAGATGCGGGAAAGCTAATGAAATTGAAGTGATGTTGGTCTGTAGGAATTCCAACTAAATTACGGATTCAGGCCACAAAAACTGTGGAGAGTTCCTTTGGTTTTTGCCTCCCCACTACACACAAAAAGAGGAGAAGTTAATTTCACAATCTCACATGCTGCTTTAAAAATCTGAGATATCGAGTCCGTGATCTCTGAATCCCCATGACAAGACTCTCAAGATCCACAGACCACAAACCATCAATCTTTCCACTCATTACACCAGGTGGGAACATTGTCCACAAGTCCCCTCACCCCCTAGTCCTACTACTGATATAGTAACAGCTTGGGGCTGAGAGGAAGCCTCTTCGCCCAGTTTCTTGGGGGGAGTCTTCAGTTGGAACAAGAAGTCAAATTCCTCTAACAAGAAGCCCTCACCGCCATGTAGTTTCCACAAGATCCAACATCCCTTGAGGACCCTCCAAGAGTTAGGCTGGAGTTGGGCCAGGGTTATCCCCATAAAATATTACCACCTCCTGAAGAAGGGGTGTAAGGGAAGATGCATTCCACCTTCTAGAGTCGTCAGGTACAAGTCGATCTCTCCGTGTCGAGGGGCACTAGTTCTCTCACTATCCTCTGGCAACCGTAGGTGAACATAGTCCGGGAGATGATACTTCTTTTGGAGAAATACTAGGTCCTTCTCCGTCAGGGAAGAGGGGTAGTAATTGGCCCTGAAATGACCAGAACCCCAACTCGGACTCACATCACGTTTAGGATCAGAACGGGAACCACTGGTCTTAGCTAACGAACTTGAATCCATGTGGTAACTAATAACCAATCGGGAGAAAGAAGTGGACTTGAAAGAAGAACTTAACAAAAGTTCCTCTAAGAAGAAGAAGGCTCTCGGGTTTTACAGAAAGAATGAGGTAAAGGCAAAAAATGAAGTCATTAAAGAGCGCGTCTCTCTTAATGGGGGGAAATGAATGGTGTTGAGAAAACCACTCATTTATAGGCCTTCAGGCGAGCAACGATCTAGACCATTCAAACTATTTAACGGGTCATGGAGCTGTCAGCATACGAATCGACAAGCTTAGAGGATTGGAGGCACACATTGATGGCACATGTGACGCTTCAGTAATCGAGGTCACATAGTCCTCACCTCCCTCCCTCACACGCCATCATTACCATCACTCCTGAGAAAGGAAAATTTCAAATTTCAAATACGGGAACCTACGCACGTGGAATTTCACTTCAAAATAGCACTTAGCACACCTAAACTCGACTTATAAGGATACTCCAACAAGGCAGAATCACTATCATAATGATCAATTGAAGGCGACAAAAGCTCTATCTCACGACTCATGCTCAGGAAAAGACACGGAAGTCTTCAGACTCGAGCTGGTAGGACTCGCACAGGATCCTCGATTGGGCCAACTATTATGAGTATTTCTGGACTACCAACGGTGCGACACCATGTGGCAAGCTATGTAGGTCTCTATTCTACTCTAGGAAAAAAGATTGAAGAACCAAGCTTTTAAAATGGAGGGAAGCAAAGCCACTAACTAAAATGCAAATTGGTCATGAGGCCATTTGCAATGAAATGGCCTCACAGCCAATTTTTTCATTTTAAGTTTAAAAAAGAGGGGGGCTCAATGGCAAGCAATTCACTTATTAAAGTACTATTTGGATGTTGGGCCAAATGCAATAAAATGACCTCATGGCCAAATCTTTTCATTCTATTTTATTATTATTTTTTTATAATTAAAAAAAAATCACAAATTTTGAAACTTTAGTTGAATTCTAGAATTCATTCAAATAAAGGATATTTTCTCCGATTGGAGATTCATATCTCACAAAGAGTGTCTTTTATAATTACATATTCTATTAACATCAGATATGAAGTTGATATTAACAAATGGTTAGAGATAAAAAAAATAAGTTAGGCCGAACACAATAGACGCCCTCACCTGATAAATGTTGGGTGATAAGTTTTGGCCTATGAGATTAAATACTAGTTCAAGATCAAAAGTCATATGAGCTAATTCTCATGTCTAGTAGATGAAACATTTCATATTTCAGTTATTTGTAAATTCAAGGAAGCTTTTAAAATAAATTTATACATATAGTTTGGCCAATGTCTTAGTAGCCAAGATTTTTTAAGTTTGGACAAGTCGAAAATTGGAAAGAAATCTCTTTTTGGCCAAAACTTAATTTTTTATGTCAAGATGTTTGATTGGACAATCTTGGCCAACATTGTGGCCAAGGTTTCATCTTGGCCGGTACTTTGGTCAAAGTTCCATATTGTTTAGCATTCTAACCAAGGTTCCATCTTGGCCGACATTTTGGCTAAGCTTCCAATCCTTGTGATATTTGGGCAAGGTTCCAATCTTCGCGATATGTGGACAAGGTTCCAATCTTCGCCTAGGTTCCATCTTTGTCAACATTTTTACCAAGGTACATCTTGGCTGATTTTTCACCCAATGTGCCATCTTGGTTGATTTTGGCCAAGATATCCTTAGCTGGCCAAGGTTAGCCGAGAGTTTTATTTAGTTTGGCAAACTTCCTAGTTATTCTCAATTTGGCCAATATGTCAAGAAATATAATTGTTAACTGAAGATATATTTCGATGGACATTTTTTTATTCCATCAAGTCTAGTTCTGGAATTTTCTATACCAATATGTCAATGCGGTTGATACGATTATGAGACTCAACGAGTTCACCAGAAGTCCAAATTTCATGAAGAGTTCAATTTTGCCAAAATTATCGGAAGGAAATGGCCTAGTTTAGAGAAAAAGTTTCAAATTTCAAATTCCAAATCAAGACAGAGGTGAAGTTGTCAGATCCTATCATCAAGCTAAGAAGAGTCCACTCAGGTGAAGACTCTATCTTAGAAAATGAGATAAAATAGACAAAGAAAAAAGATCCTGACTCAATCATATAAAATCAAGCTTTCAACTTTTCAACATAGTTTTACTCCTTAGTTTTTGCCATTAGTTTGTTTTATTTTTTTTGTAAATCTTTTTAATTTTCACAACTTTCAAGTTTGTTTTTCCAACTTTGTAAACCTTAGATTCAATTGCTTAGAGTTCCTTTTGTTATTTGTTTATTTTTTAATAGTTCAATAAAAGTTTGAGTTCTTCAATTCATTACTTTCGTTTTAGTTTTTTTATCGAAAATAGTAGTAGAACCCTAGAGCAGATTTGTAAACCTTAGATTCAATTGCCTAGAGTTCCTTTTATTATTTTTTTATTTGTTAATGGTTCAATAAAAGTTTGAGTTGTTCAATTCATTACTTTCCTTTTAGTTTTTTTTTATCGAAAATAGTAGTAGAACCCAATAGCAGATTTGTAAACCTTAGATTCAATTGCCTAGAGTTCCTTTTGTTATTTGTCTATTTTTTAATATATCAATAAAAGTTTGAGTTCTTCAATTCATTATTTGTTTTTAGTTTTTTATCAGAAATAATAGTAGAACCCTAGAGCATATTCGTTCCCTATTACCCACATTCATTTTCTTAGTTAGAAGTTTTATAAATTTTGGAATATTATTAGATTCGGTGTTTGACCGATTTCGGTATGCTCGTGTACAAACTGTTGGAATATGTCCATAAAGAGTGTGTAATAACTATTTATTTATATTTAATTATTTCTCAGGCATTAGTATTATTGAATTGTTATGAATAAATTGAAAGTTTTATTTTAAATTAAAGTGTATTTATAAATTAGTCAAGTCCTGAAATTTTCTTCAACGAGCGAAGAATGAAAGACAGAATCGTCTCCAAACAAACTCTTCATAGAAAGTTCAGAATGATATTCACAGTTTTAGAATCGACTAGCTAATCGAATCTGATTATGACTGTTAGGTTAAACCAATGGATGTCAGTCTTGGAGCATGGGAGTGAAGACTCAAATGGTTAATCCAGACATGTTATGAATATGTTGAATAGGCCGGTAACAAATTAGTTTAGAGCCTAAAATCGTTTACCAAGCTTAAAATCTAATTGTTATACCTTAAGGGTATTTTTGCAATTGCATTAATCTTGAGGTGAATATATAGCTTGACTTAGTTAGTTGCAATCTTTAATATGTCAAATGAGTGAGCTTGAATTAGCGGGCAATACCTCGGCTATTGTGATTGTAATTAAATTAAGTTGGAGTCACGGGATTCACAGATATGAAAATTTGTGGTTTGATTGCGAAAGTAACAATGTCACCTTATGTTTGATTGATGGGTGTTTGAATAAATTAACTCGGCCAGGTATTCAATGAATTGAGTAATTGATTAAGACTTGTGAATTATACGAGACAATTAACTATTATGTCTTTTTTATTCACAGTCGATAAATGAGTTAAGAAAATAATAACAAAAAGGTTAAAATGGTAATTTTATATTCCGCTCTTGTTACTGATATTCACGATGTGTATTATGTTAAAATATTCTATGGACCATGAAAATAAAAGAGTTTATTTACACCAACAGTATACTTAGGGCGCATGAATCGAGAGTTGATTTGGCATCAAACTTATAGTAGAGTCGTACGATGTCAAGATTAAATAGGTCAGAAATTTATGGAGATAAATTCGCTGGGTATTTGAATCTTTAGCGTTGTTCATGTGGGTCCATTCGGTTTCAGAAATAGCTCATGAGATCAGGGATGGAGAGACGAAGTAAATTAGATCAAAATATATTTTGGTACCAAGGCATATTTCCTACACCTATATGTGATGGGTGATGTCACTTAATTAGTTAAGTGTGATTATAAGTATAGAAATTAATTAGTTTATTATTAGATAATTATTAAATAAGAAATAATAATAATTAATTGATAATGATCAATTAATTAATTAATTGGATTGATGAATCTCGATACAACTCAAATTTTATGGAATATTACAATTTTCGGCAATTATGAATATATGGGGTGAATTTTCAGAAATTTAAAAATATATAAGTATATTTGTAAATATCAAAATTACACTTTATCAATATCTAATAGCAACCTGATTGCAGATAGAGCTTGGATAAAATACAGTTGCTTGTTAAAAAGTAAAAGGAGAAAAATATTTTCCCCTCCCTCCGAGTTGCCGCCGAAAACTATATTGAACGAGAAAATTTTTAATTTTTTTCTTCAATCGTTTTAAGAGCTCACACTCAAATTCTATAAAAAATTCTCTTGAGATGTATTTACGAAATTAACGGGTGGTTGTTGGTGAATGAAATTCATAAATCGTTCTTGGAGTTCAAGTGCATGATTCAGATCCTAAAACTTGAAGAATACAAAGAACGCTCGAAGGAATTTTGCCAGTTCAAAAATTCTCATATACAAAATATAGGTGAAAAATTGTTTCTAACATTATCTTCGTGTTTAATGTCGTATATGCATATTGGTTTTAAGTTATTTAATTTGATTAAATAAGTTAATTAGAATTTTATTTCATATTCCATCAACGAACCATTCGTCGTTCAAACTTGTTTTTAATTAATTTTAAAACCATTCGGTCCCAACACTAACTTATTAGGAACGTAGATATTTTATTCAGATCATCATCACGTTCTAGATGGTTTTCGGTCCAGTTGACTGAAGATTTTTAAGCCAAACAACCATACATGAGTAATGTTTACTCAACCAACATGAATAATTAAGATTATTTTCTAATTATTCATATCAACTTAGAAAGATGTCTTTCTTTACTAAGTGACTAATTCAAAATGCTTTTGTTTAAAAAGTACTTTAAAAATACAACGTTGCACTCTAAGACACCGTTTGGTATAAGATTGCAAGTAAATAATTTCTGGAATAAGATTGTCAGAATATGATTGTGAAAAATTATTAGGAACGTAGATATTTTATTCAGATCGTCATCACGTTCTAGATGGTTTTCGGTCCAGTTGACTGAAGATTTTTAAGCCAAACAACCATACATGAGTAATGTTTACTCAACCAACATGAATAATTAAGATTATTTCTAATTATTCATATCAACTTAGAAAGATGTCTTTCTTTACTGAGTGACTAATTCAAAATGCTTTTGTTCAAAAAGTAATTTAAAAATACAGCGTTGCACTCTAAGACACCGTTTGTTATAAGATTGCGAGTAAATAATTTCTAGAATAAGATTGTCAGAATATGATTGTGAAAAATTAGATGTCTAAAAAGTTAAGATTACTGTGTTTGGTAATAATTGAGAATGCTGGAAATGTACTTATTAATTTCTAATTTTAACCTTCCATGGATTAAAATATTTTATATATTATTTTATTTCATTTTTTATGTATTTCACCCTAATCTCTCTCTCCCACTTTTCTTTATCACGGTATTGTCTCCAAATCTCTCTCTGCAACTCTTCGTCCAAGCCATTCCTTCTCTAATGTCTCTTTATTGTTTGCTTTAAACTTCAATTTTTAGAGAGATATTTTTTGAGCCACTTAGTTTCCTGAAAATGGTTGGTCTGTGAAAACCTAGCTGCGCGATTTTGATGCTTAATCAGAGATTCAAGAGATTTAGGCGAGGTACGAGGCAATCTGAGACATCGTTAAACTGAATATCACGTAAACTCGAAGCCATTGACTAAGGGAGTCTTTTTGCTAATTTCGCATCATTCTGTGTTTTGTTTTTGCTGTCTAATAGTAATTTTTGATGATTCCATTTTGGGGATAATTACTTTGCTCCAAATTCGTGCTTTTCTTTGTTCATTTTGGATATACAACTTTGATTTGGTTCTGTAGTTTTGATCAGTGTCTTCAATTTTGCCTCCATTTGGTTCTGTATTCAACAAATTTATTTTTGTTGCTTTCTAGACACAACCAGCTCTTAATTTTTTACTTTCTTCTTTTGAAGCTCTCTCTCGTCAAACTTCAATTCATTTGTATTCTTCTAAAGCTCACACTTAGAACCACATAAAACGCAGAAAAAACTCGATAGAGAGGTTTTCATTTGTTTTTGAAGAAAACGAGGATAGTGTTGGTAGTAAAAATATGTTTATGCTCGGCATCCACAATCCTCTTGATTTTGAAGGGTTTCAAATACCCTCAAACAGAGAATATCTTAATATTACAGGAGAAAATGTATCATTGAATACCCTAGGATTCTAGGTAAATGGTGTCACTGAATAATCTAAGATTTCAGGTAAATGGCAAAATATACCCTTATACCAAATGCCACTAAAACGTAAATAATTCTTAACTACTTTTCTAAGTTTTTAATTTAAAAAAAAAACTAAAAAGGTTTTGATTAGCACCTTTAATTTGTTAAATCTTATAATGATAATATTAGGAGTGAGAATCTCTGTATCTAGTTAAATAAAGTAGGGTTTTGTTCTATTAAATTTTCTTTCTTACATTTGAATAGTTGTTTCTGTAGTTTAAGTTTCTCCACGTATTTATCCAAAATAGTTTCTAGTTATTATAAGTCTCAATTCTCAATATGTAAGGTATATTTTAGGAGGAAAAAAACTTGGAAGTTAGAGTATCTCGTGAATACAATTAAAAGGAATATTCCATTAAAGATCTTAATTTAGTTGATAAAAATATTAAACCATCTAACATGTGCTTAATAAATACCAATTTATGACACTGATTTTTGTTAAGACGTACAATCCCACGTGACTTTACATTTATCTCATTAGGCCTCGTTTGATCGTCATGATAGTACTTGATAATATTATATTAAATTTGTCAGACTGTATTATATTGTATTGTATTAGATTAAATAGTATTGTCCAATATTTAGTACTTAGTTAATTAAAAAAATTATATTACTTATATAATATTTAGCACATCATAGTATTGGATTGTAAAAATTATTTTTCAATTTTAATCCACATAAGTGTATTTAAAACTTATTAAAACATGTTATTTTACAATTTCAACTACAAAATAAATTATCATGCTATCAAAAAAAATTAAACACATCCGATTTATAATAACAACAAAGTTTTCATACATCTTTAAAGAAGAAAGAAAGAAAACCAAACTAAATTAAACTCATATCCAAATTCCATCAACCTTCAACCCACTGACACGAAAAAAACATCATTCCCACCATTTACCTATTTTTCTCTTCAATTTTGAACCATCAAACCATTAACGACTACCTATCAAATTCTTCATCATCTATAACCCTCGTCGTTTCTTAATTTTTCCTGCAATAACTCATCATTATCATCACCGCACATCATCCAGATCTGCCCTTAAACAAAGGTAAGTGTCTCAATTACTTTCCTTTTATCTTTGTTTACAGTTAAATTAATTCCAGGTTCAGTCCAATCCAAGCTCTTCAAAAGTCTTATCTTCTTCTTCTACTTCTCGTTGCTCTTCTTTTTCGGGTTCAATCCTCTTTGGTGGGTTTTTCATAGTTTATGGAACTGAGCCCACGGTAGAAACTGACCGAGAAAGCTTTCAAGCTTGGAGAAGGGGAGAGCCTAAAAGGAAAACGAATGACTCAAGCTTGGAAAATTCTACTAGAACTGAGCCCACAGTAGAATCGCCCAGATTCAAAGATTCAAAGATTTTTCAGAAATTTAGAGATTAAAATACCTAAATTAGAGAAGAAAGAGAACAAGAGGATGAGGCGAAGAAGAAAGAGAAAAGTATAAGGAAGAGAAGAGAAAAACTCACTGGTGGCAACGAAGCTGGATTGATTTCTGGTGGTCTTGGGGAACACTCCTCGACGTCGTATGGTGGGTGAACTCACCGGGTGCGAGCTTTAAAACTGGTCATGAGCTTTGTTTATTGTTAGTACCGTTTAGTCACTCCTCTTAGGGGATTAATTAGTCTGGTCACGGTAAGACTATCTACTCCCTCCGTATTAATTTAATACGGTATTATATTTTATCAAACGCGGGATAATATTAATTTAATATTATTCATTTTTTTTAGTATTATCTAATCCTGACAGTGAAACGAGATGTTTAAAAATAAAAAATATATTAAATTTTGAATCGTGCAATTTTTATAACCCAAAATAAAAATAAAAAATCACAAAGACAAAGGCAAAGTCATGTACTTTCGTTTTTTAGACCACGGCCCATACACAACTTTTCAACTAATTTAGTTATTGTACTTCAAACGTTTTGTAATATAGTTTGATGTTGCATGAAATCTACTAGTTTTAACTTTTTATTTAAATCCTTTATATGTGTTCTTTCATTCAACTTGTTTCTTATATTCTATTGAATTCAACATAGACAAACTCAAGCTAGATGCATCAAATATAGTACGTTTTTGCTATCCTGAGTATGTACCTAAAACCTCACAATCTTCAGTAAATAGTCAATTACACTATTAATTGTATTTGTCGAAAGATATGGTACTAAAGATATTTGGAAACAAATTAAATGTCCTTATTTATTTTTGTTCATGTTTGGGAGAACAAGAGGGTGTTGTTTCATCAATATGGGTCATTGAGGTGATCCGTTCTATCTTTCATGATGTGAATATTCCGTACTTGAAGAAGAAGCTAGCCCTACTTGACTTTGAAAGGTTCAAAGATTTAAGTGACTCTATGATTGCTCCCTGAAGATTATTATTAGATGCGTCGTTGGTTAGCAACTCCGATACTTGTGGCCTTGGATGGTGCTTGATTACCCTAACAGGGTGTGTGGTGGCAGTTGGTGCTAGAGTTATTACTCACATGGTTAGTGCTTTCCATGGAGAGGCAACGGCTATGTTATGGGTGTTCGTGTGGGATCCTGGAGAGATTATAACTTCATGCCATTTTTTTTGTGGAATATTCCTTAAGCGCTTTAATTCATGATATTTTTTCTGTACCATTGTTATGTTTTGCATGATTTTAGTCATGTCACTACACTTAATAGTTAATAGTTATGCCCATAGTCTAGCGCGGTTGGGTCTTAGAACCGATTTTCTTACTATTTTTATTAGACTTTTCCGTATATGATTTTTGACATTATTGACGATCAATTCAATGGATTATTATTTTCTTGTAAAAAAACTATCTTAAAAACTAAAAGAGAATACTTTTTAGCCAACATGGATAGTGGATAAATTAATTTGTTGTTCAACGGCTGAGATTCAAATGCATCTCCTCATCTCTCTCAAACTCAGGAAAACTTACAATACTTCTTGATATTGATTTTTAGTACTTATAGATTTAGATACTCAGTTTTCAATGCGTTTCATGTTAATTTATTATCAATTAAAGCCATTAATAAATGACCTCTTAAAATTTAAAATTTAGGAAAGGGATCCAAACCCAATGGTAAATGACAGTTGAGTCCAGAACGAGACAGGTGGCAGAGCCTGACCGGACCGTCACGTTTCCAAGTCTCAGATTAAAACAGAGAAGGGAAAAATAAATACAAAAACACGAAGCACCATCTCTGGTTTCGCTGCGTGTCTGATCTCTATGCTTATCATTTTCGCCTTCTTAATATCCATGTAATTCTAGTTTGTACGGAAATTTACTCTGAAGGTTCTTCCCTTTTCCTCCATTTTCTAGGGTACTTTCGATATTACTCGAATTGGGCAGGTAAAGAATGGCGAAGCCAGTGGATGAGGGTGTAAAAGAGGAGGTTGTGTCCCTGGAACTGCCTGCTCCGCCTGCATGGAAGAAACAGGTCTTTTTTCTGCACTTGTACTTTCTGTTGTTTTTTTAGGTTAATTTTTTGTTTACTCGCCTAATTTGTACTGGGGTTTTTGTGTTTTTTGATTACTGGAAGGGTTTCTGTGGAAGAATTTTGTGCTCTACTGTAGAGATATTTTAATTAGGGCTTGTCTGTAGTTGTGAATTTAGGTTTACTTTGAATTGGCATGCTTGAGAAACGTATTAGGAATTACTGGTTTCAAAGTGTTTGTTTCGTTTCTTGTTGGGTAGTCTGCTGGTAATCTGTTTAGGTTTGTGTGGAAAAAGTTGACTATTTATAGTATCTCTCTATGCTTATTCTTCCGTCCTATTTTTTAATGCGTAAATATCTCCACCTCTTTGGTGAGGGACTCTCTAATTTTAATTTCAATTAAATCAGAGATCCTGAATGTCATATGGAATTTGGCTCCAATAAAAATGGTCTCGGTTTTGGTATATTAGGTTTATTTCATTATGCCAATAGGTCAATAGGAAAAATTTAGTTTAATCTGCATAGAATGTCCCTTTTATGATTGAATTTCCCTTTAAGGCTACCAAGAATTTGAGGGGAAACGGATATTTCCTTTCGCTTTTGCTGTCGTTTTTTCAAGTAATTCCTAATAGTATTGAGGCAAAAAAGTATCCCCTTTGATGGAATATCTACATATAATTCTCTAGCTCATTTCAACCCCTCCCCTGTTTGGTGTCGCTGCCGGGGTGTGTCCGAAATGGGCCTGTAGTTCCGGGTCATAAAAAAATCTCTAGCTAGTTGCATTACATGATAATTACTCATAGAATGTATCATGCATTGCTGAGTATTTACTGATAAAAGTACCGCATGTTGATTGTGTTTGAGAAATGTCACATACTTCTGCTAAAAAAATACAAAACCTTTTTATTGGCTTTGCCTGACCATAAGGAAATGTTTATTCAATCCCGCGAAGAATGGTCCAAGGAGGTCTGAGGCCCTGGGGAACATTGTAGAAACGAGAAAGTATCTTTTTTACAATTAGTCAACTATGGTGATATGATATTCCAAAATTGATTACCAAAAATAATGTAACCGCATACTTAGTCAATCACAGGTTAGCCAAGCATGACTGCATATACGTTATTAAGGAGGTCTGAGGTCTTCTTTTGTTTCTGTCATTTTCTTTTTTTCGGAAGGAAGACTTCACCTCCATCAATCGAAATTTTTTTGGATTTAGGTTCCTTGACATTATAGACATTCATTTACAAATGATAATCTTGTGTTCATTTGTCTTACTCTTTTATTACCCTATAATGCCTTTCTTGGTAGTAGAGTATATCAGCTTATGATCTGTTCTCTCTGGCATAGTTGCAGTAATCCCTTTTAAGTCAATGGCCCCTATTTCTATCATAATTCTAAACTGAAGTCTAAACCGGAATTTCTTTTGACCATGATGTATTATTGATTCATTACGTTTTTGGTTTGAATCAACCCCAACGGGTTGGCCTAGTGGTAAGGGAGAATGCTGGAATGTGTGGATTAAGCGCACATCCCAGGTTCAATTCCCCCTAGCGTCAATTTCTTGGGGCCACTGGGAGGTCTCCCCCCTGAACTGTCAGGGCCCCATGGGAACAGTCAGGCGAAGCCCGAATACCCACGGTTATAAAAAAAAACTTTGTGATTCGAATCTTGTTTTATAGAAAATGTTAAATAAAAGTTCATTTGCAGTTTTTCCCGAAGCAAGGCGGACTCCTAAAGAAGAATGAAATAATCTTCACAGCTCCAACAGGGGAGGAGATAAGTAATAAGAGACAATTGGAACAGTACCTGAAGGCACATGCCGGAGGTCCCAAAGCTTCCGAGTTTGATTGGGGCACTGGTGAGACACCTAGGAGATCAACAAGGATAAGTGAGAAAACCAAGGCACCTCCCCCACCAGAAACTACGCCCCGAAAGAAAAGGAGCAGAAAATCGTCTGTTATGAAGGACCATAAAGAACGAGATGTGCCCCCTGAAGTTATAGAGGAGACAAAAGAAGTTGAGAAGCAAGAAGAAGATATAGCTAAGAACAATGCAGATGATATAATAAAAGACGAAAATGTGAAGGAAAAAGATTCCAAAGATACCAAAGATACCAAAGATGAGGCAGCTCCATCAGAAGAAGCTAAAGAGGGCCAACAGATTACTATACCTAACGACACAGAAGAATCAAAGAAAAACATTGGAATTGGGGGCTCTGAAGTTAGTCCAAATGAAAATGAAATTTCCAAGGGTGCCGAAGTCAAAGAGGAGCGGCCACAAGATGAGACAAAGCAAGATAGTAGTTCGGGGGAACTGTCAAAAGTGGAAGAAGAAGAGAAACATAGTCTCCGCAGAAATGAATATGGAGAGGTCGAGGAGAAAGAAGAGAAAGGTAAGAATGAGGACGAGCATAGTGAGAAAAGCAAAAAGGTTGAAGAAGTAACTGAGAATGGAAGCAACGGAAGCAAAGTTGCTGAGATCAAGGCATGACTAAATATAGTGTATGTTAATTATATAAATGAACAAAACTATCCCTTCTTCTGACCCATTTAGATTTCATGGATTTATCTGTGTGTGAAATGTTAGTTATCTAATTACATTGATTGATCTGTACAATCATAGATTAGGCCTATATTTGTAGCTCCTTTCTTTTTTGTTGTACTTAAATAAAATAAACATTGTAGTCTTCTATGTAAAATGATGATGTATAATTACTATAGTTATGACATTATAATGTGATCCTGTGATATAGGTAATGACATGTTAATCTTGTATTCGTTCGAAAATTTTGTCTGTTCAGTCCTTAAAACTTTATTTGATTCATTTACGTTATGTTTAGATATTTCAAATATTAATTTCGAATGGAATATGAGGATAACAAAAGTGATGAATTTCTAATGTTATACAATGACAGAAGGATCGCTTGAGATGAAATTTGAAGTAGAACAAGAAAATTAGACTGTATAAGCCTTATATCTCAAAGACTTTCTGAAACAATGTTGTGAATTAGAAAGAAATGAGAGTGAAAAATAGAAGAGAGACGAAGGCAGAACTGAGTATAACAAAAAAAAAACTCAATATAAGTAGAAGAAAACGAAGTAGAAATGTGTTCCATTTTAAAGCCCCTTGAGCTGTCCAACAAGGCCTGTTAAGGCTGTCCATTTCTCTAATGCACTTGCTGATGTTACAAATGCTATTTTGGAGGATTCCACATCTTTCTTTTTAACTGCAAACCAAAACCCAGATTCAGTCATGTCAGCTGCAGATGCCCCATTAAGTAATTCTAATTGATTAGTTAATAGAAAGTTAATTAACTCCCACTAATGGAAAAAAGAAACCCACCTGAAGATATCAATGAAGCTACGGAGGAATTGAAAGCATCCACCTCAGACTTCTCTTCAGCACTGGAACTCAGCTGCTCAGAATTTGCATCAAGTTATGTTATACACTTCTCTGAGCCAATGAAATAACAAAAGTCTATGTTTTCAACTCATAATTCATGACAGATAGGAAAGGCTATGTTAATTTAGTTCTAGAATTTTCTATTTTGCCAATTTGATCTGAACTTACAAATCATTAACAAGAATAGGGGAGGAATGGTAAGAAAAGAGGAAGGAAAACCTTGGAGAATGCTAAATTGGCCTTTTGGATCCAATCAGTAGAAGTGGTTTCACCAAGAACAGAACTAGCAGCAGGCAGATCATTGTTGTCAATAGCCTGACCTACTTTGCTCAAATTATACACCAACTCCTGTAGATACCCTGCAACCGGCAATTCCATACTAGCATTAACTTATCAGTTATCTTAAAAACTTAAGTTGTTGGGTTAAGGAGAATTAATATTTAAGTTAATTCTTAACACTCACATTTTTCTATAGAGAAACTTCAGAAACAGTCATTTATCAAACAAAATAACGATTTTAGTATCACTTTATGTTTTTCACGAAATTCAGCATTCTCGTGAAAAAAGGTTTAAGTCCCCCTTCAAATTTTTTCGATTAAAATTATGTCTGCTAGACTAGACTGCGGTATAGCGAATATTTTTTGCTAAACCAGCGTCTAACAATAATTTTTCGCTACACCAAAAAATCTATCACGATTTTTTTTTCTTAGTCTTCTCTCAAAGGGTCCTAATATCGATTTGCCCGAGGTCTTTCTCAGGCAATTTCTCTTTTTCTATAGGGCTTATTTGAGGGAAAGGAAAGAAACTATATAGAAATTTAATTTAGTATTCAGAAAACTCGTTTTCAAATCACTAAAAACACGAATATCTAGTCATAGAATGTAGAAAAGCAGGCACTATATGAACCTTTTTCAGTGTTGGAGGAGCTGATAACACCTTGTCTTTCAAGCCTCTTTTTACGATCTTTCTTTACCTTTTCTAAAAGCTCAACATCATCATCAGCTTCAAGAATGGCTGCATTAGCAACAGACCAATCTTTTTTACCAGCGACTGAGAAAACAAAGCTGGAAACGAGGCATAGAGAGAGGTTTCGTTTAGTCAGATCAGTTGAAGAAATGGGTTTTGGCTCATTGATTCCCTTGCAGAGTACTAATTTTCTTACATTTTTGTTATGAGGGAAAATCTTTCTGGGTCTTGCTAATGAGGAAGATGACGAAGAAGAAGAAGAAGAAGAAGGTGTTGCAGTTGAGAGAAAGACTGCTGCCATTCCTTCTTTCCTTTTCTTCTTTAATCGAATGTCTTTCTCTATTTTTTTTTCTGGTTTTTTGGGTGCGTGGCAAAATCTAAGTTGCAAGGGATCGGTTGGGAGTTTGGAACATTTTGTGGATAAGATTTGGGATTCTGTTATCTCGTCCTGTCATTTCTTCTAATGCTAAAGGGCTTTTTTGTCATTCCATTTTAGTATACTTTGATATACGATTGTTAATAAATGATTATTTAGAAAATGATTTTGAGAAAGTGAGATTTTCGAAAAATTAAAGTACACATAAAAATATTATTAATTTGGATCTTCCATTTTTAATGGTTATACTTCATTAATTTTGCGTTTAATAGTCCATATTAGTAATGTTATGTTTTTCTATATTAAAGTATTAAAATAGATCTTGATCATTAAGAATAAAGTCAATGATATGAATCTGTAAAACATACATGTTTATGCCATTCAACAAAATAGGAGAGCATATCAATTTGTTTTTAATTGAACTTATAGCATGTGTATAAAATGTTTTGTTGCGGTCACGGTTGACTTGTCACATAGTATGTGTGATCAATAAAAGAGAATATCAATTGACACATGTATGATACCACATTAATTATTTCATTTATGTAATACTTTGAAAACACATTGTCTGAATTCTATAAAGGAGGTAAACCCATGAAAAATGTTGTATTTCTCTCTATTTTGACGTCTTTTTCATCGTTCTGATGACAAAAGCTCATGCATTTTCTTTGCTTGAGAATAATCTAAGAGTTGTGATTCAGTAAGATTAAAGGTAAAGCTACACTTTGTTGAAAATATGGCTATTTAACCAATATATTTTTTCCACCTTAAGTGTTGTGGATGTGTTACTTTTCCACGTAGGGAAGGGATAACAACTTACATGGATGCTTTCAATAGAGAATTTAGAGGAGTTCCAATGCTATTAACATGGCAGACTGTCTACAACCTCCCTAAATGTTGGTCATAGCGTATGACCCGCTGGATGCCATGATAGACAATATATAAGAGAATTTAACACCTTTATGCAAACGGTTAAGGTTATTACAAGTAATGATTACTTCTTGTCATGTAAACATGATTAGTTAGAGCAGTTACAATTAATTAGGAGAAAAATGATAGAAGGATTAGTCATACCTAGTTCCCATAATCTCCATCTATAAATAGTAACCTCCTTCTCCTTCGTAATGGGTTGACATGCGTCACACCTTGAGATATTTATAAGGATATTTTGTCATATTCTTCATGCTGATGAAACGTGGTTGTCGTTCACCTCTCCGACTTCATACTATACATTCTTAATCCATATTTGCTGGAAAATTATGACACTCTGTCCATTGAAACCCACTTCATCCTAACTCCCAAAACGACAAGATTACATGACCACGGTAAACAAATTTTCTTATTGGTTATTGAATTTAGTCATCTTGAATTATATATCTTCCTTTCTCATATGTGCTTTGATCTTTCCTTATTTTTAAATATGTTTATTTGGCTTTTATTTTATTGTTATTGTGTGTTTTGACTTTTGAATAATTTTTATTTGCATATTATTTTCCCTCAAACAATAGAAATTCTTATTTACATATTTTTTTAATCAAAAAAAGGGTATAAAAATATCTCAACAGAAAGAGACATTCATTAATAAAAAAGAGAAAACATAAATGGAAGGGGCATACTCCAGGGCATAAAACAAAATAACTCAAGTTGGGGAAGGAAATCAGTAGGTGCACCAGAATGACACCATAGGCGGAGACTCAACTAGAATAAAGCTCAAAGACCCCCCTGGGGCTTTAAAACTTTTCCTGAAAAAAAAAATCCAAAGGAAAACCCCAGAAAAGGAAAAAGAGTACTAGCCAAAAATAAGGATTACAAATCAAGAAATTTAAAAACTAGATGAAATCTATCTTCCGAAACATTCAAAACGGTATCACCCGAAGCATATTTACCTATCTAGCACAAGCATCCGCCGAATGATTATTCTCTCTAAGACAGTAAGAGAAACCCATATGTGAGATGAATAATGTTGACGACTACAAGAGCAACATCCCGAGATGTGTGATTACTAGTTTTGATATCATTAATTAAGATCAAAGAATCAGAGAAAATACTAATGTCATCAATACCAGCCTGAGAAGACTTTTTGATAGCCCAAAGTAATGCATTTGTCTCGGTAAGAATAACACAAGACACATCTGATCTCTTACTCATACCAGCAGCAAATAGATTACCACCTCGATCCCAAAGGCACCAACCCAAACCAGCCATACCGCTCTCTGCATCTCATGCTGCATCCAAATGAAGTCTCCAACCCCGACTTCCACTGAAGTAGAAAACTGACTAAGAGGAGAATGATCAACAACTCCCTCAGAAGACGAGATCCACCTCTCAATATGCGCTTTAACCACTTTAACTACATCTGAAGGATCAAAAGTAATATATTCAAAGCAAGTTTTATTCCTGCACTTCCACAGTCTCCATAAGCAGAAGATAAACCATTGCCTGAGCCAATCTTGATCAGGATGTTTCTTTAGTTTATCGACAATTAACATTCAAAAGTCTAGAAAAGAGGCACCTTCAAGTCTACTTGAATCTAGATTAAGAGGGCTAACGAATAAATCTCTAGAAGCAAAACGATAAGAAAAAAATATATGTTTAACAAATTCCTCCTCAGACCCACAAATGTGACAAACAAAGTCAATATTCATTCATCTCCTCATCAGGTTTCCTTTACAAGCAAGAAATCTATTCAAGCATCTCCAAGTAAAGTCTTTAAGTTTAGGGGACCATTTAGTCTCCAGACCGACTTCCATACTTGCTTATTGATCAAGCAGGAGCTAGATTTTCTCTTACCTTTCTTAACCACACTACTGTTTCTGTGAAGAAAGTAAGCCACTCTATAACCCAATTTCACAGTGTACTGCCTTGATGCCGAGTGATGCCAGACTTGAATATCTGAATTACCCTGTGTACTAAATGAAATCTAACCAATAACGCTACTGTCCTCTTACCAAAAAAGTGAATTAGTTAACTGAATATTTCAACCCCCACCATCCGGACGAAAAAGATCCCTAACTTTGAAAAATTCAAAAATCTTTGGCATCAAGACTTTAAAAGTATAAGGCCTCGAAATCCAAGCATCATCTCAGATATCAATGTTGCTCCCATCACCTACACTTCATCTCATGCCATGCATCAGAATTTTTTGACCTTCACATAAACTACGCCATCCTCATAGTGGACGTCTCCCAATCGAAGCAGAAAGAAAATCAGAATGCCATAAATATTTACCCTTCAGGAACTTGGCAAGCAGAGAATTCTGGTTAGACAGGATCTTCCATCATTGTTTAGCCAACAAGGCTAGATTAAAAGCAGATAAGTCTTTAAACCCCAATCCTCCTTCTAACTTGGGATGAACAATTCTATCCCATGAACCCCAGTGGATACCTGACTTACACGGAGATGAGCTCCACCAATAATTTTCCAGATAACTGCAATTTTTCTTACACATAGTGATCGGAAGCTTGAAGCAAGACATCGTATAGTTGGGAGTAGCCATCGCTACTGATTTGATAAAAAAATCACGACCCGCTAGAGATAAGAATTTCTCTAACCATCATGATACACCCTGAATGATTCTGTCCATAATGCTTCTAAAAACCACAATCTTCGAAACCCAAAAATCAATCTCCACACCCAAATATTTTTTTAACGAATCTGCTCGTCTCATGCCTACCAGGCCAGCAAGATCATCCTGTCTGAAGCGGGGAATGTTGTTACCAAAGACAATTAAACTTTTCTACTTATTAACTTCTTTCCTTGAATAATCACCATATTTACTCAGAATATCCAACAATGCCACGATCTTAGTATCAGAAGCTTTACAAATCAACAAAGAACCATCAGCAAAGAAAATATGTGAAATACCAGGACTGGATGCAGGGGCTCGAGAGCAAGACATCAAGTTGATACCATTAGCCCTAGTGATCATTCTTGAAAGAACTTCAGCACATATAATAAACAGGAACTTGGAAATAGGATCTCCCTATCTCAGACCTCTACTCGGGGAAAAACTTTTACTCAGTTCACCATTCAGAGAGATACTATATTTAACAGTTGAGATGCATATAAAAATCCACTTCATTTATCGAAAACCCTAAAATTCTCCATGGCCGCCAGAAGAAAATGCCACTCGACTCTATCATATGCTTTGGACATATCAATTTTCATCGTCGCATAGCCATTTTCCCTTTCTTTCGAATTCGAAGAAAATGCGAAATCTCATGCGCAATCATTGCATTATCTATAATTTGACGGCCAGGAATAAAATCAATTTGACCAACTCCTATAATCTTATCAATGACTCTTCTAAGACGATTAGTAAGAATCTTAGAGATAATTTTATAAGAGAGATTACAAAGACTAATAGGACGAAGCTAAGACATATTCCTATGAAAATTTACTTGCAGAATGAGTACAATGTGTGTGATAAATGTCAGAAGAAAAAGAGCAAGTATTAAAAAACCTCTGTACCATAGTGATAACATCTAAACTGATGATATTCCAATTTTAATGAAAGAAGGTGGCGGTAAAACCATCAGGACCCGGAGATTTAGAAGGGTGGATGCCTCGAACGGCTGCCTGAATCTCATCGACTGTGACTTCCTCATCCATAATAAATCTGTCGTCATCATCAAGAAACTGTCATAATTCACCAACACCGACTCAATCAACTTTAAATTGAGAAGAAAGAAATAGGTTTTGATAATACTCTAAGCCAATATTTTGAATAGCCTAAGAATTAGCAAACCAAACCCCATTCTTATCTTCCAACCCAAAAGATTGGTTGTTTCTTCTCCTTCCCTTGACCTTCGCGTGAAAAAGGGAAGTGTTCATGTCACCATTTTAGATCCATAAAACATGAGCCATATCCTTCCAGTATTTCTCTTCTTGAATAACTGCTTCCTGATAGTCTTTTTCTAATGAACAAACCTCTTTAAAGTCCACTAAATTGTGAGAATAAGCTTTCGTAAGCTTGGCATGTGTCAACTTCTGTAATCTACTAGAATTAGCTGTATTTTTCTTCATTCTCCATTGAACAATAGAATTACAGGTTCTAGAAAATTTATCCAAGACATGGCCGCCACTAGTATCATACCCCTCCGACACCCACGTATATTTAATCAACTCCCTACACTTTCAAAACTCAAACCATCTCATATCGTACTTGAATTGATGCTTGTATCTTATCCTCTCATTAACTGTATCTAGCAATAATGCTAAATGGTCTGAACCAAGAGATGTTAAATGATTAAGCCTCGCAGACTGATAATCATGAAGCCAATCTGGATGGGCAAAACATCTATCCACTCTCTCTTTAATCAGATTCGGATAATCACGTTTGTTAATACAAGTAAAGGGCGGGCCCACAAAGAAAATATCCACAAGGTTACAATTATTCGCAAAATCCAATAGTAAGCTGAAACTGTTGGGATCTCGGGCATTACATCCAAATTTCTCGTCAGAACGTATCAGATCATTGAAATCCTCAATAATAATGCAAGCCTCAGAACAAGCTTTAATATAAGTGTCAAGAGATATTAATTGGTGGACACGAACCTCAAGCTCATGGCTAATACAAACAGCTAATAACCTCTAAAATTTAGAATTAACCACATCCAGAACCTGAACTTTAATAAAAAAAGCTTTCGTACTTAATCAGTTGAACCGAATTATCATCTTTCGAGAACAGCGCGAGACCAACTTTAGTACCGTTTAGATTCATAACTAACGAACTCGAAGCATTGACAATCGCTTTAAGTTTCTCCACTATTTTACTCTTATTCTGTGTTTCAAGCAAAAATAAAATAAAATTTGGGGAATGAGTTCTAGTTAACCCTCGCAATGTGGAAACTATTAGGGGATTCCCCTAACAGTTGGCAATTCCACCACATGACATTCATTGATAACTTTGAGGTTAATTCGGGTTGGCTACCTCCACCCTATCAGAAACATCATGCTGAATCTGTATATCCTCTTTAATTCTCTTTGCTTGACCTTGTCCAGAACACTGAGAAAAGGATCCCCGAAAACACCCATTCCCTTACGTTTTCCTTCTTGTAACAAAATTGGATCACCATTCATACCCACATTCAAATCACTGTTCATAGAAGAACATGCCTTAGACTTAACGCCTTCTTGGGCAACCTATAGGATGCTTCGCTGAGCCCATTTTTTAGTCCTAGATGAGATGGGCTTACGATGCCCTATTTTTTTCCTATTCCAAACTTTTTGAGCCCGAACAATTGAAGGGCCCAAATTAAACGAGTCAGAAAGATGCCCATCTAGAATTGGAGCTCCTTCTTCCCCACCCACAAAATTAGTTACCATATCCACGCCTTCCACCTCAACATTGACAAGGTTAGCCAAGTTAAAATCCGAATTAAAAGCTCATCCACCTCCGAGATTTCTATCCATCATCAAATTATCAGAAATCTCAATTAATTCGAATCCCTGAATTCACGCTCACAATCTCCATGCTACCCTCTATATCCTTATCAACATGAAGAGTTTTTGAACTACCAGAATCACATTTGTATCCCAGAAATCAAGCCCTCCATTTTTCTAGCTTCATCTTTATCCTTATCAACAACAACAAAATTTGAACTGCCTAGGATATACGCCCGAACTACCTTGTCGGGAATCACATGATTCAAAGAGTTACTAGATGAATTACGCTCCATACCCTTTCTCCATCATTGTCTGGCCGTGAAACTCCAGTTGGATGAGCTCTTCGAAGAGCTTGAAGGTGAAGCATGTCGGAACCGTTCCTTCTGGCTTCGTCCACTACCCTAAGTTCCTCTAAGGTTAGGGATTGAAGCTTTCATCCAGGCCCCATACCTACTTTCCATCTCCAAACCAGTTTTAATGCCGTCTCTTCTAATTGAACAATGTAATTCTTCATGACCAATGAAATCACAGTGAAAGAAGAACTTATGCAGCCTCTCATATTTGCACCAAATCTAAAATTTTGCTCTGTTATTCCGAATAGACACCCATCTAACCATAGGTTTTGTAAAGTTAATCTCCACTTTAATTCTAATGAATTTACTCTGATCAAAATCATCCTGAACAACTCATTCTTTGACATCTATCACCTTACCAATATGTTGATCAATAAGTTTACCAACGTTTTTGCCCCTACATTCAATTAGAAGACCATGAAGTTGAATCCAAAAAGGACTCAAATAAAAAATCAGTATTAGTCATATTCAAACTCATTCTCCATGGTAAAAACATGACCAATTGATCGTCGAAAAATCACGGACCATTCTCCATAACAAAATTCATGTTGGCCTCCTCATGGAAAATAATTTGGAAAATATTGTTCTCAACTTCAAGAAAACTCACTCCATCCTCCAAGCTCCATGCTTTTAATAAAGGATCATGAAAACCCATCTTATTAATTGTTTTGTACGTTAGAACTTTTGCCATTAAACTTAGACAACAAACTTCAATTTCTTTAAAAATGAGCACCATCAGACATCTTGATATCCTATTCTTCAACAGAATTGAGAGCTAATCTCTTAGCCATCTCTTCAATTACCTCAGATACATCCTCAGCCTCTCCCGTACTCATACTGTTAGTACAACGATAAGAAATCTCAAGAGCAATTGGAAAATAACTTCTAAAAATCAAGGAAAGAAAGGAAAAAAAAACAAAGAAGAAAAAGACGCTCTCGAGGGTTAGAGCACTCGAGAGAGAAAACGGCCTCTAAGAGTGAGGAAAACTTAAAATTTTATTTGCATATTGACCTTGCAATAGCTATTTACTGTTCACAAACACCTACTTCCTTTTGATCATTGATACTCCTATAATATAAAAATGACATTATCTCCAATCACCATTTAAGTAATAAGACAAGTGGCTTATTATGTTGCAGATAGTGTGAGAGACCAGTTCCTTGACATGGCTTAGATAATCTCTGTTAATTTAAATTCAAAACTATTAAATTAAAAAATTAAAGTCACGTTAGATTTGTGAATGCAGATTTATGAATTCATATTGAAAATTGAATACTTTTTATTAATTATTGTACATAATTAAAACTTTATCTAATTGAAATGTCAATTAAAATATGATAAGTAAGTTAAATAAAAACACGTGTTAATGGTGTGCTAAAACGCCGGGTTTTTAGCAACATAGATTTTAATTGCAACAATTTAAAGTGAATATTGTAATAAATTTGTTATGCCATTAGTTGCAAAACACCCAAAATACAATTACTGTTTTAGCATTTAAGTCAATTTAAAATACAGGACTATATAATTTAATAAATAGAATGGGTCTTTCTAGGTGACCATATAACAGTACTTAAGAAATGAACGAGTATAAGGTTAATTATGTAAAAACTAGATGCATAATTCTATACTTTTGTCTACTCGTCGTAGTATCATATATTATATAGAATGCACGTTACAATTTTTTTATAATTAGTTTCTTAATTAAGACAAGTTGGCCAACAAAGTCTTGTAGAATTATCATTGAAGTTTTCTCAGCTTTGCAGAGAAAAATAATTATAAGATCATCTTTGGCTTATTTAATTGATCTTGAGACCCTAGGCCGAAAAAATAAAATTTAACCCTAACATTGAACGAAAATATTAATATACGGTTAGAGTTACTTGAAAATGTTTTTTATTTTAATTTTTTATATGCAAAATTATTTATTGAATTTTTGTATATAAGTTGGTCGATAAAAATTATAAATTATTAATATTATTAATCCGTCCAATCCCTATGGTGATGTAACTTATTGTAGATGTTAATTTTATCATTGTTAATTCATATTTTCTTTTGGATGTAAATATATATTATAGGAGTTGATAGTGATACTTCAGAAAAAATACATGTAACTATAGGAATTAAATCTTTTTGTATTTTGACTTCGATTAAATATTTTTGTTTATTAAATTTTCTTAGCACTTTTAATTATATTATAGTGCTATCACTTTTAATTTCAAATTAGAATTTAAACCATCTATGTCCGCCAAGTATAACTTCTAGATTGAGAGAGAATTGCTGACAGTTTGAACTTTTCTTTCAACTCAAGAATAAAAAAATTAATAAGAGAACAACGAAAACTTAAATGGTTTTAGAAAAAAAAATTAAATGGAAAAGAGATTGGAAACTGGAATTTGGACATAGAAGTAGACAAAAATAAGACAATATTTGTTGTCGTATGAGAGTTACAGAGAGTGATGCTTTTTTATGATACTACATATATATAGGGCACGATATTGCTGATCTTCTAATTAGTGGCCTAGGCCTAAGTTGCCATGGTCTTGAGGCCACCCTGACGTAAGTATAAAAAAGCTGGATTTTTTAGTATTTTACAAAATAATAATAATAATAATAATATTATTATTATTATATTTTTTAAACAAACTCTAAAATAGTGTGGAAAAATGTACAGTTAAGGCGAATGCGTCTTTGCAAAAGACGTCTTCGTGCTAGCGTGGTCACAAATGAGACCGCGTAGAAGATGTCTTTTGTAAAGACGCATTCATAAAAGTAGAATGTGTTTTTATAAAAGACGCTTTCATTAATAGTAGAATGAGTCTTTTATAAAAATACCTTCAACGATACTTTTATAACCTCGCAATACAGACAGAAAGCAAAGTTGTTTCGTGAACAAAAACTCCTCAGCCCGTCGCCGTTCGTCGTTGATTATGGCTGGAGTTTACAGCCATTTCATCGGCATTACACCCTCTCACTCTTATCTCACTCTCATTCACAAAAAAAAATCTCAATCTTTCAAACTACTAGCAAGAACTCCTCAGACCCTAAGTATATTTCTAAGTCCTTTGATCTCTTAAATTTATTCTTCAAATCTTGAAATTATTCATTTTTTATGAATGGTGTATGGATATATGTCATCAATTTTGTAATATCTCTCTTTAATTTCTCTCAAACCCTAGATTTTCATGTGTTTTGGGTTCTCAAATTTTAGGTGCATTTTCTAAATTATGTGATGTTTAAACTCTTAATTTGTAAGATTTTATTTATGAATGGGTTGATATATTATGAAATTGTTATATTATGAAATTGTAGTTATTAACTTTGAATTTGTAGATTAATTTGTAAAATTTCTAGATCTAGTTCTAAATTTGTTATGTATTGCTTAGTAGGTTGACAAATGGGGGAAATAACTATGGTAGTTTTATGTTATATGAATGGTAATGTCGTAATCGGTGCAAACGGAGTTTCTTATGATCAACCTTCAATGAGGGGAATTGTAATTCATAAGAAGATTATTTTTAACGAGTTATATAATACTTTATGTGAAGCCTTGTCAATTGACCGTCTACATTGATACTTGGACATAGTTTATCCTTACTTACTTACTCTTGGTACTGGGTCATTCAACTATGTGAAATTTCCGATACGGAATGACAATGATGCTCATGTGATGTTTACTTTTGTGCTTCAAATTCCTCCGCCAAATACAATTAAGTTATATTTAACCAAAAATGCTAGAAATGTAGGAGGTCCTAGCATAAACTTGCATAGTGATAATATATGTGCTGGAGTTGAGGTACACGATAGTGCAACAATTTCTTCTCCATTTCATGACAATGACATGTATCCTACAGTGCAAGAAAATATACCTAGTAGTAGTTATTTGCCACATGAAGATGCAGATGCTCATGACGTTCATGTGAATCCATCTAGCCATCCACATAGCTTCTTCTTGGTAGAGTTTGGGAGATAAATGCTTGTAATGTTATTGATGAAGATGGTGACCAAGTTGAAGAGGATGGTGTTGTGAACCCATAAGCTGATATACTCAAGCATGAACCCTCTTCACCATTCCTTACTCAGTTGGATTGGGATGCCGTGAATGCAAAGCTAGATCAGATACTCATCCAACGTACTAGGATATGAAATGAAACAAATGAATTATACAAAGGTTTACGTTTTGAAAGTAAGGCAGGCCTTAAGTATGCTTTAAAAAGATATTTGATACTCAGACATCAATATTTTAGTGTGGTAGAGTCATCGCCAAACCTTTGGGTTATAAAATGCAAGAAGTTTAATAAAGGTTATCAATGAAAAGTTCATGCATGTCATCGAAAATCACATAATATATTTGAAACAACTTAATACATCGGACCTCACACATGTGTCTATCCAAGATTATCACAAGACCATTGATAGTTGGACTCAACATTGATTGCACTAAAGTTGCAGGGTGTCGTGAAACGGGATCCAACTACATCTATTGCAACACTTCATCAGATGGTGAAAAATAAATTTGGATACGATGTGCATTATAGAAAGGTATGAGAAGCTAAATGAAAAGCAATTGTTAAAGTGTTTGGTGATTGAGATTAATCTTACCAGCAACTACCAATATTGTTGAATATGCTTGTGAAGTCGAATCCTAGGACTGTAGTTTAATGGAAAACACATAACATCAGTGAACTAGGTAATGTGATATTCAGATATGTGTTCTAGTCTTTTGCTGCTGCTATAGAATAATATTGTAGACCAGTCATTCAAATTGATGGCACATTTTTATATGGCAAGTATAAGCATAAGTTGTTGATTGCCACGTCGTTTGATTCAAACGGATGTATTTTTCCAATTGCTTATGCTATAGTTAATGAGGAAACCATAGATAGTTGGTCATGGTTTTTGTATTGCTTGAAGCGTTATGTTACGCAGAGGGAGAGACTTGTGTTAATATCTTACCAACGTGCTGATATAAAAGTTGCAACACATAATCAACAACTTGGGTGGTTAGAACCATTAGACCATCATCGATATTGTTTGTGGCATGTTGTGACTAACTTTAATGACAAATACAAGAACAAGGCTCTAAAAAATTTAGTATTTAGAGCGGGAATGCAACATCAGCAAAGAAAGTTTTAACTCTCCATGGATGAAATGAAAAAAATAAACAGTCTGTGTGTGCACTTCTTTGAGACTGGTCAGTACAGTTGGGGTAGTGCATGCCTTGCATAGTTGTATAGGGAGATGTGCAAAGTTAGCCATAAAAATGCTTCTGATATTGTTGTCCCACTAGTATTACTGTAATTATGGGCATGGGACCGATTCTCACATTTGGCACCAGTGAGGTTGCAACGGGCGAGACGTGATAATGTCGAGGAAGATGTAGTTCCAATGCCACATCCTCCTTTGGGTATACGGTAAGTCAACTCATTTGATTATTATATATGTATGTTATCATTTACATGTATTTAACTGTGCAATTTATCTCATAGATGGAGATATATTTTTAATCTCATAGAGAGCTCTACACATATTCTTGAAGTGTATCGATTTGCATTACATAGACAAACTCCAGATCAGGTAATACTATGTTTTTTATTTATAACATAAGTAATACTCGGGTTTTGTCATATTATTTATAATATGATTTTTATGGGTTATATGACAATCTTATAATGATATTATCCATACACATCCTGAATACTGCATCATGCACGAAGATATATGGCGTTCTGTCTCTCCCCTCATTTGCTTTCATATAGTGGAATGGCATCGACCAGATCATGTTCTAAGATAATTTGGTATGATTCAACGTGTGCCCAAGCCATGTGATACTGAAAGACGGTTGCATGACATCGACTTAGGGGGGAGAAATGAACTAAATTGAGGCATCCAACATCAGGCATACATTGAGAGATGGGATGAGCGTAGGACACGCATTGCTTAGGGGCACATTGATGAACATGGATATGACAGCTCATACATGTTATGATATCAGATAATCACACGACGATACATAACTCAACATGGAGCGTTATATGATTTAATGGTAATTTTTTTATTAATTTATGTAATTAATAGGCTTATATGGTCATTTAATAACTTATATAATATTTTTGTATCTATGCAGACGAAGAACTGGCAATATTAACAATTTGACACTTGATGATACTGAGCCGTCTTGGATAATGTCCCGAATCCATAATGTGTGTGTGACAGCCGCACAAGCAATAAGACAAGCGAATGCGGCTTATGCACAACTCATCTCAAAGAAGTCAATAAGAATCACACATGTCTCGAGACGAACCATTTATGGTTCAGCAAGAGCCATACACGTCGCCGGTCTTTTATACATTTGGAGGTAAGTCAGTGGCTTAACTTGGCTCCACTTATGAACCATTTAATCAACCTCAACGGCATAGAGGAGGACGAGTTAGTGCTCCTGGAGGAGGAGGAGGTAGAAGACATGCCCGAAACTCACCTGTTGTGAAAGATACTCCTATTGTGAATGAAGACCCACATATTGTGAAGGAAGACCCCCCACTCATTGTAGAGGAAGAAAATGTAGCAACAACTATTATGGAGGAAGGTCCATCATCACAAGTAACTCAACTACAAACATATGAAAGACGCTCAAGAAGAATGAGAAGACGACCACCGTGTGGAACGTGATTGATTTATATTTTTTGTAGAATAATATAAAATGTAAAGTCATAAAAATTTGTAAAAAAATGTATGTTGTTCATTGAGAATGTATGATAAAGTCATAAAATGTTCTGTGGGATGAATGATTTTTGTATGCATAGTGTGTTAGGTTGTGCTGATTTTTGTATAGGTGGGAGCTTCTGCACTGCAAAGACGCCTTTAGGCTGCACTGAAGGCGTCTTTTGTAAATACGACTTTTGCCAACTTGAAGTCGTCTTTACAAAATACGTCATCCGACGTGGCCATTTTCACCTTAGTTTTGAAATTAGTTTCAAAACTACATTATTTCCAGAATTTATTTTAAAACCTACATTAAACCCAGAAATTACCCAAAAATGTTTGAAAATGTAGAAAGATTTATAATATACCTAACTATTATTGCATATATATTTGAACTTACCTAACCCAAATAATGCAATAGTTACTGCATAAATATTACAAAAAATAGAGTCGTTAGAATTTTCAAATCAATTATGGACCGAGGTATAAATATAAGATAGCGTAAGATACTTCTAACATGTAGACGTCTTTCTGAATGAGTTTATTAGGACAAAATCTTGAAGCGCATTGTTTAAAGTGCATCTTAAACGAAACAGATTGTTAAGGCGTGTAGTCTTACGAGACCAATTATCAATTTGTTTGTCATATTATTGCCTCAGTCTTTTTGCCAAATATATGAGGTGTTAAGGATCAGATAGACTAACCTTTCACTAGTGATAGTATTAATAAACATAAATTGTAAAAGAAACGCATCGACTTATAGTGATTCACCTTTAATATGAGAGTTACTTCTACTTTATGCTGTAAGTTTTTAATATGATCAAAAAGGAAAATTTTATAAGATGATCTTTAAAGCTCGTTAAACTCATGCCTCACGTCTCTCTCTCTTACACACTATTTTTTTCCAAAAAACCTACAAAGACATGTCGCATTGCCGCCTAAACGTTTTTCATATAGTGAGAACATTAGGGCAACATAAAATAAATATAAAATGGCCAAAATATCCATAGTACTTAATAAATACGAAGAGAATATTGAAATCTCTGCGTAGCAGCTACGTCATAATACATGATTAGGCTACATACTCTAACAGTATGACCTCTGCCATGACAGTTAACACATGAACATGTATTTTTTATTTTCAACTCCACAAGGATTAAAGAGAAAATGAACTAAACGTTGAATTCTTCTCTCAATTTGAAATATAATAACTGATATATTGTAAACTCATGATTATAAAAGTAGTGAGTTTGTTATTGTCCTCTCTTGATAGATGGTTATTAGCTAATGTATATATACTATCTTTAACCTATTCGATCAATACAAGTGAAATATTTTCTTCCCATTCTTCTCTCTTCTATCTCACCTTACTTACTGTTTGAATCTCATAAGCTTTCATAGTATTAGGACCATTCTAGACATACGTCTATAGCTTCTTTTTCTTCTTCTTCCCCAATTTTTCTTTTGGCAAATATTTACAATCTTATTGTGGTTAGACTCGACTCCCGTAACTATTGTTAAATGGTATAGTTTAGTTATCTTTTGGTTAGGTTGTTAAGGGCCTTTTGGTCTTTTCTCTTTTCCTTCTTTTCCTTCTCTTTGTATATCTCTATTTTAACCTTCTTCAATGATAGATGAGTAAAGTAGTTTTTAGATTGTCTTCACCCTTCTGCTTCGTCTCTTTCTTCTTTCTTCCTCTGCAATTGTTGGATGCACCTTCTTCTTCTTTCTTTCCTTAAAATTCTTCAACTGTGTGTTATGAAGATACCAAATTGAATCAATCTTGAAAGCCCATGATCTCTCTGGTCATGTAGATGCCGCCTTCATATGTACTTGCCATTTTCATTTGGATGATAAAGGAGCATAAACAATAAGAATTGATTTCAAGTTTCTTTCTTGGACATCACAAGATCATGTATTAATGACACTCATTAATGCAACATTGTCCAATTCTGCCTTTTCATATGTTGCAGGTTCTAGATCATCAAGAGAAATCTTGTCAACTCTTGAGAGAAGGTTTTCCTCCTTATCAAGATCAAACATCCTCGAATTGAGAGAAGAATTACAAACCATCACAAAAAATAGCAGTGACATATGTTCAGAGAATTAAAGAATAAAAAGACAAGGTTCTTGCTGTATCAGTAAAGGTTGATGATGAAGATGTATTAATGTATACACCGAATGGCTTGCCAAGTGAAAATTCAAGACCTCAATCAGAACAAGATCAGACCCTTTACTTCTTAAAGATTTCCATGTTCTACTAAAGGCAGAAGAACAAAACATAAGTAGGCAATACAAATTTCAAGTAAACGATTAATATTCATGCCATGGCAATGCTAGCAAATCAATTCAAAAATCAAAATTTAGAGGAAGAAGTAGAGGACAGTTTAGAAGTAATGGAAGATTTAATACTTCAAGGGGAAAGGGAGAGGTAATCTTGGAAATCAGTATAACTCAAATACTCAGTTTATTGATGATTCAACTTTCAACTCTTCATTCTCAAATTATGGTTCCCTTAGCAACACTACAAGACCTCTCTGTCAAATCTGCAAGAAACCGGACCATAATGCTCTGGATTGTTATCATAGGATGGACTATGCCTTTCAAGGTAAGCATCTACCAGCACATACTTGAAGGGTACTTCTACTCAAGGTATTATATTTAAGAGAGGATCTTTATCACTTAATGCATATTGTGATGCAGACTGAACTGGTGACACTATTGATAGGAGATCCACATCAGGCTTTGTGATCTTTTTTTGCTCCAATCCAATTTCCTGGTCTGCTAAGAAGTAACCAACTGTTGCAAGGTCCACTATTGAGGCTGAATGCAGGTCCTTAGCAAATACTGTAGCAGAAATCTTTTGGTTAAGACAACTACTTAAAGATTTGCATATCTCACTTCTCCTACACTTTGATTTGACAACATCTCGGCTATTTCACTTGCTACTAATCATGTTTTCCATGCCAGGACAAAGCACATTGAAATAGACTACTATTTTGTTAGATAAAATGTTGTAAAGAAGGACTTGGTAGTCAGTTTTATATTTTCCACTGACTAGCTCGCAAACCTTTTCACCAAGCTTTTAACTTCTATAAAACTTGCATCTTTGAAGTCCAAACTGATGCATCAGTTTTAGGGGGGATAATAGCTTACATATTGTAAACTCTTGATTATATATATATACACACACACGTCGTAGCACATGATTAGGCTCTATACTCTAACATTACGACCTTTGTCAAAATAGTTTACACCTGAACATGTGTTTTTGATGTTCAACTCCACAAGATTAAAGAGAAAATGAACTAAACGTTGAATTCTTCTCTCAATATGAAATATACTAAACTCTGAACTCCTTTTTGTATTTTGTAATTTTATTTTTGTGGATTTGTGTCGACCACTTCTAACCATTGACTTTATTTATGTGCTGACATGATTCCAAAACTGATCACAAGCCAATATATAATCCCTTGAGAAAGAAGAGAAAGGAAAGGGGCGACCTGACCATTAAAAGAACACAAAAACCGAGAGAGGAAGAGATCAGAGATGGCAAAGGCAATGAGGATGAGCTTTATTGGTATGATGGTTGTGGCATTTGCAGCAGGAGTAATGGTAGTGGAGAGAGCAGAAGCTGAAACAGTTCAGTATAACCTGTCTTGGTCTGTCCCTCCTGTATCTGACTTCTATGCTTCTTGGGCTGCCAATCATTCATTCGTTGTTGGCGACACTCTAGGTTTGTGTTCTCTCTCAGACATCTTCACAACTACTTTTGGTGGTCTAAAATATTCTCTCAATATTTCTTCATTTTCTTTTCTTTTTTCGTTTCTATTTTACTTTTGTCATAAGATAACCAGGCAACAATCTTTCTTCATTTAAAAAATTAAATGTTTAATGTTATGACTATTAAGAAAATTCAGATTTACACGAAAGAAAATGTTAATAATTAATTCTAATATATAAATTTGATTTATCCAATTTGATTAAGCTTTGTGAAAAAAAAACAATCACATTTTTAAAGGACAACATAATGTCTCGTCTCGTCTTGTAATATAATAACAAGACCAAACAACCCCACTAGTGATATCTTATGTTATGAGAATCAGATCGGAGTTGTTGACACTTGACTATCACGACAGTATCAGATTTTAGCAGTTGGCCGTTGACAACCCCGGCATTTGAGTGTTTGACTCTTTATGACCGTCTGTTCGCATCTGGACAGTCAGATCAAGCTGTATTGCCAACTGCAAAAAAATTTAAAATTAAAAAAAAAACTCTTTCGCATTTTATCCTGAATCTCATCTTTTTTTGGGTGGTATTTGATTTCAATGACTCCTAAAATAATATATATGTCTCAGGTTTTGACAATATCTCTCACATTGACATTTATGTTGCAGTGTTCAACTTTGCAAACGGAAAACATAGCGTTGCAAGAGTGACAAAGGAAGCCTACAATGCCTGCAACTCAACAGAGACAATCTTTGTCAATGGCAGCTCACCTCTCAGTTTCAACCTCACAGAAACCATTGATTACTATTTCTTCTGCACTTTTGGAGACCACTGCGTGAGGGGACAGAAGTTAGCCATTACTAACGTAATGACCCCTAAAATTCCGTCCAAGGGGCCGTCCCCATCGCCCGTCGCTACGCCTCCTTCGCCACCGAACTCATCCCCGTCTCTCGCCTCTGCTCTCTCTCTTTTCTTACTGCCTATTGCCATTTCTTTACTTGCATAGTTTGAGTTTTCCTATCCATGAGTGGTTTTTATATTTATGTTTGATTGTCTGTCACGTTTTTCTTTTTCATGTTTTACCAAATAAATTGGGTTTTGATTGACTATACTAAATTTTAATTTAAGGTTCGATTTTTTAGTGATCTATTTAGATTTAAGTATATTGTGTATACCTCTTTCTTCCTTAGTATAATATAGTATTATCGAAGAATTCTTTGACACTATAGATGTCGGCAGAGTATCAGAATCATACATATGACACATGCGTCATATAAACCTTACCAAATATCAATTGTGTTTGAGCCATTACGATACTGAAACTTGTTTAAGTTATTACATGTTGAATGATTGAATAATTTTGATTAATATATGTTAAATGTAGTTCCACACATATAGACTCAAATTACTTTATTTTTTCTATTAATCAGTATAATACGTGCATATTTAATTTTCAGAGGGGAAGGAAACGTTCTTGATATAGATATATAATACGTGGGCATTTGTTATACCAAGTCTAATTTATCACTAATCTCAAAAGCTGCAATAATTTTGGGTAAAAATAAGTATTAAGGATAAATTTCATTTTTGGTTCCACAATTTTACCATTGTATCATGTATGCACATTATCACCCTAAAAGTTTTCTCCTCATATCGCTTCGACACTACCGAAAGTATACTCTACTTAACATATTATCACCTAAAGTTTATTTTTCTTCACACTTTATTCAGATGGTGATTTAACTTTTGAGCCTAAAAATCCAATTTTAAAACTCTCACATCTCCTATTCTCTCGTCTCCCATTTTTACAAACCGTAAACAGGCCATAACAACTACTTTCATGATGGGAGTAATTCTAAAATAACTAAGTTTTACACTGAATTTATTTGAGTATATAGGTTGGGATATAACTATGCCTGAATTATCTATGGCAGCTAAATTTTACACTGAATTTATTCTAAAATCTACTGTGGCAGTTAATTTTTGGGCTGTGAATATAACTTATTATTATGACAGTGGAAAAAAATGTCATTGTTCTATGGTGTAAAAGAAATTGCTACTTATCTCAAATTTCATTTTATTTACAAAAATATCATCCTATATAATCATTCTAACCCTAATTTTACTTTTACTGTGTTATTTTTCTCTTCTCTTTTGATAGCAGTGGCAACCGGCGATTGGAGATCCTCTTCCCGACTGCGCGCTGGGCGACTTCACGACTGCTTCCAGGCGAGCTTCGACGGTGAGCTTCCACTTGAAGCTCAGATCTGCGTCCCTGCACACTTGAAGCTTAGATCTGCGTCCCTGCATCACTCCCAATTTGTGAGTTTGTCTGAGTTTTAGACCTCTGCATATTTGATTTGGAGTTTAGACTAAGAGATTAGTTCTAATCGAGTCTTATTTCAAACGAAAGTGCATATGTCCACAGTCAAACTTCACGGTGAGTCTTATTCTTATATTTGTTTTTCTAATCTCTATGGAAAAAATTTTGTCTACTGTAGTTCAAATTGTTTACGCATTGATGTGACTTGAGAACTTTTGTCTCTTGATGTATGTAATAACATAGTTACTGATTTTTCTAATCTCTATGGAAGAAAGTTTGGATGAGTTTTTAGGTGGGTATCTCTGATTTTTTTCTTTTCTATGATTGTATTTTGGTATTTAAAGTGTGTAATTTGTAAATGAAGTTCAAAGTTTGGACATTGCAGTTTCTGCTCCTGCTGGATTCCCTGATCATCCGCATAGAAATTAGAATTCTGAATCTGATTGAAAGAATTGAGTTTCGGTTAATTATTTTGCTCTATAATTTTCTCTTCTTGAGATCAATATAGCTTATGCTTGTAATTGTATTGTCTCTGTTGCCTGCTCCGCTTCATCTTAAATAGGGTTTGAGATTGTGACCTACATGTTACAGGTACATCCAAAGTTCTATTTTTTTTATTGTAATTCTTTGGTTATACTACATCCACCTTCTCTGTAATTTATCTTAATTATACAAATAACTTTTCTATTTTCAAATTTACACTAACACCACCACGAGTTTCATTTTACTAGTAAATAAGTTAGATAACAATTTTATGAGTTTTCCTTTCTCAATGATATTTGATCTTGGATTTGGTATTTTCTGAGATTTTCTTTGTTTTGTTCAGTGTTGTATCTATTTTTCCTTTCTCAATAATCATTTCTCATCTCATACAACGTAAATGGCTTCTAACTATTATCATTGTCACATTGTGATTGTTGAGAATATTATGACAGAAAATTTTAATTGATCAGTAGGTTGATATGTGTTTTGATCACATAAATGTATTAAAATGCATACCTCTGGTAATTGTATTTTTGTCTATTAATAATGAATACTTCTACAAAATTTTGAAGTCGTAGAATATATAAGCACACCATAAGGACCGTGTTGGAGAACTTGTACAGTATATGAAATTTGATTGCTTTTAACCTTATAGTTTGGAGTTAGAATGAAAATTCTGCATGTGGCTATGACTTCTTCAGTTATCAAAGGAACTTAAAAAACCTCTTTTGAGGAATGATAAGAAATGAATGGTTGTTCTCATGTCAGTGTTCGACAAAATCAACCAGAAGTAATTTCAACTCTATGTACTACTTTCAAACTTATTTAAAATATTGTTGTTCTGGAATGTTCCAATGAACTTGTATAGAGAGAAATTTGGAGTTGGTTTTTCCTGTGCTCTTCTATGATATTAATTTCTTTGCTCACAGCTTTTGTCCTTATATTGGGGTTCTAGTCTCTCATTCCTAAGAAGCTAGATATGATGATCCCGAGATTTTTTACTGTTGCAATTAAAATTTTCTAGTTTTCTCATTCCTAAGCTATATTTGATGATTACTGTTATTTGACTTTCTAGCTCATCAGGCTTGGGATTCGGAGGGAAGATCTACCTAAATATGAAAAAAAGTTGGAACTCAAAATTGTCAAGGCTCAATTAGAAGAGCTGAAGAAGGATACACTTGAGGTAATGGAAACATAGAAGAAGCGGTATGCATTTCTGTTAGATTAATGTTTGTCTTCAATCAGTAAGCAATTTACACAACTCGATAAGATACAACTAATATACAAGCTCAATAATTAATCCAAAATTTCCCCTATAACGTTGTTGATATCTCAAGGAAGAGTTCAAGGATGATTTCCTGTTTGACTTAAATAATAAGAGACCTTTAATTCTAGAGTTCAACTCAGCAATTACGACAACCGACGATGAGATCATGTTGGTTTGCAATTTTCCTTATAATTAATTCTATTTGCATAATGACCCTTGTTCCTGTTATATGCTAAAACATCAAAATTATTACATGGTTTCCTGCTATTTATTTTACAAATGCCTATACCTTATTGCTTGTGAAGTAATTTCAGGTAATCGATAACCTTTTTGATTGACTAATTTTGACTTGGTTCTTAAGGATTCAACAACATTGGAAGATAATAAAGTTTTTGAAAATAGTTTTATTCTCTTTGCTATTACTATTTGTCTTTTTTTTCTAGATCTGTACTTTACAAATTTTGGACAACAATAAGGGCTTGTATCATTTTTAATTAAGAGCTTGTCTATGAATTTTTCTTTATAAACTAAACCAATCTTTCCTTTTTTGCTAAATAACCCATTTATATCACTGGATAAGAAGTTTACTTATAGTTTTTTTTAC
This sequence comes from Datisca glomerata, assembly GCA_003255025.1. Taxonomy (NCBI): domain Eukaryota; kingdom Viridiplantae; phylum Streptophyta; class Magnoliopsida; order Cucurbitales; family Datiscaceae; genus Datisca; species Datisca glomerata. The sequence goes on along the minus strand of QANY01003779.1, from coordinate 714,695 downwards.
ACATGTAATTTTTTTACCCATTTTACTTGGTACAATTTTTTGGGGGGTTTTTCTAACTCGAACCGAAAGATTCATTGGATGTCCTAGAAAAAAATGTGTGTGTCTAAGCATGGTGGTGGTTTGGGGTGCTGGAAGCTAAGGTAAGCCGTAATCCTTCTTTCATTTGGAGGAGCATTTGTTCGGGAAGGGATTTACTCGTTAAACGTGCACTTGTGGGCAAAAGTTATGATTTGTAATAACTTTTAATCAATAACTAATGAACTAATATGTTATTTTGTTTCTTTGTTCTTCCATCCTCATATCATTTTTTTTTCTAGATTACTTGTCCTGGTTTGGCAGAAAGGCTGCTTTCTTCATGTTATGAGGTAAGTATTATCAGTTGTATATTACTGATAAATGATTTTAGTTATATATATATATATATATATTCACTTATTTGTCTGTATATATTGCTTGGATGTGATGCTAAAAAGTTCATCTTACTCTGATAAGTTATTTTATTTAAATTCATTTGGTTTTTGGAACCACCAGCCGATGGTTTCGCCGTCGCCGGTGATAAGGTGAAAAGTTTAAAAAAGTTTTGAAATTAATTTTATTAAATTTATTTTAAGGATTATTTTGTAAAATATTTTGATTATTTTTAGACTTTTGGTTAAAATAATTTCAAAACAATTTTTTAGGATTATCAAATTGTTTTGATTTTGGGTTACAATAATTTCAAAATAATTTTTCTAAGGATCGCAAAATTAATTGTTTATCAATTAATTTGAGGTTTACAAGGTTCTCAAAAGATATGGCATGCAAGACTGTAAATTACATGATACCCACGTGTCTATGGGATACAAATTTAGTCTCAATCAGTACCCGAAGAATGATTTTGAGAAAAAAAATGTTGAAGATTCTCTATGCCTTGGTAGTAGAGAGTCTGATATATGTTTAGGTTTATACACATCTGGATATTGCGTACGTGGCTGCTATGTTAGGAAGATATTTAAGCAATTCAGGCATAGACAATTGGAAAGCATCTAAACGGGACTTGTGGTATTTATAGAGGACAAAAGACTACATGCTCACGTTCCAGAGGTTAGATTAAATTGAGATTGTTAGATATATTAACTCCAATTTTGCTGGATGCCTAGATAGTATGAAATCTATGTAGAGTTATATTTTTCTGCTAGCTAGAGGTGTTGTCTCTTATAAGAGTGCTAAACAGTCTCTTATAGCCTTTTCTACCTAGGCAATAAAGTTCATAGCATGTCATGAGGCATCCAATCATGGAATATGACTGTGGAATTTTGTCACATGGTTGTGGATAGTCGACGGTATTGAGAGACCACTCAAGTTATTTTGTGACAATAAGTCAGCAATCCTCTATTCGAATAACAATAGGAGCTTGGCAAAGTCGAGGTACATAGACATCAAGTTTCTGGTTGTTAAGGAAAAAGTTCAGAGCGAAAAGTTGTCTATAGAGCACGTCGGAACAAACTCCATTCGTCGATCCGCTTACTAAGAGATTGACACCCAAACAGGTTTATGAGCACACTACTTTTACGGGTGTCATATTGGTTGATGATATTTAGTTTTATTGAAATTTTTTTATTTTGGATGCTCTTTTTTATAGACATATTTTCAGTTATTTCGGTTTTTGGATATTTTAAGGTAGTTTCTGCAGAAATAAAGTTTTGGCCAATTCACACTCTGATTCTAGTATGGTTTGATCTCATTAAGGTTTATGAAGGATCAGTTGAAAATAGGCATGTTAGGATCACATTACATGAAATTTTCATGCTACACATCCATATCATAATCTGTGTCATTCAGTTGTATTGACATACGTGACCATTGATGGTTTGAGTTATGATTGATGTAACGAATGCGGTTTTGATCCTATGTTGGTATGATTGATGGATCAAATTTATTATAGATACATTTTGGTAATGATAACAAAGTTGAGCTCGTTCAATTATCTTTGCAAAGCATAATTATAAGGTTATATATATAGTCCAAGTGGGAGATTGTTGGATCCTTAATCCAATGTTGGACTTATATGTAAATAATTATGTATTGATGACTGTTAAATATGTATAAACCCAATTAAAAGTGATCAACTAAATTTTTGGATAATTGAGATTTTAATGTATCTGATAGGTTGTAGACTCTTTAATGTGTAGAAGTTTTAGGATAATTTTTATTTTTATGATGGGCTAAAATAAAAATATCAAAAGATAAATTATTTATAAGTGGTTATGATTTCTAGGTCACACGATTAATGACAACCGTTCTATTCTCCCTAATATCTTATAGTTAGAGAAAAAACTGAGAGGTTTAATCAAAGTAAACTCTCGGATAGAGAATCGTGTAGATTTGGAAGGTCAACCGTTCAGCTCTAAATCATAATCTACTATTATGGATTCAGGTACGCTTATGTTTTATAGTTTTTTTATTTTTAGTGTGTTCAACATGAGTTCTTAGAATTTATTTGGGATATGGTTTATACCGATATGAATTTTGATTCTAACAGGTCCATGATAGACATCTACTCAAGGGGACCGAGCCCATGGACTTGTACAGTAAACTCTCTAGAGGGAGCTTGAGGAGATTGAGAGTGACACTAACCACGACCGTGTCACCCCCTAAGCCTAGGGGATCTTAGTTCAACAATAGATGATCAATCATCAACGAATGCATGACAACTCTTCGACATTAGATGGTATGAGATTTTTCGCATCTAGAAAGAGATTTTCCACCTCCCCAATAATTTCATATTTTTAAATGAATCATCATCTAGTAACCCAATGGTCATAATTGAGATTTCTAATTGAATGGGCTCAATCCATCTTAGCGTAATTTTTCTTCCCCTTGATCAAATATATATCATAGCAATTAAAAAAAGTATTTGCACTTCTCGATTATTTTCATTTTTTAAAAATGAACGACAACTTAATTAGTTAACATATAATTACCGGTGCAACCTTTTAAAAATTAACTAAAAGTATTAATTCACCTTATCCCAATATTTAGGCTGAATGATGTAATAACAATTATAATATGGGAAATCAATCTTAAAATTTATAATAATTAGTTAAGTTGCGGCTAAAACAAGAAAATCAGGATTCGGTCAGACTCGCACGAACATCATAGATGAAAGTGAAACTACGAGAGGAGAAGTAGGAGAGAGAAAGAAGAGAGGAGAAGGAACGTGGGGTTTGAGAGATCCCATATCGGAAACATAAGCAGGAGTAGAGGAGGGCGGGTGACAATAAAAATAAACGGACCACTCCAATGGAACATACTTACCTGGACGGGGTCAATGGGCGATCAAGAAGGCCTATGGCCTAGGTGGGTGACTTTCATTGCACTTTGAAAGGGCGTCCTCCTAAGGTCTGTCCAAAGTGACAGAGCCTACGTCATTATTTGTTGCAGTGGGGGCCTGCGTTCGCGCGGCCCTTCTAAATTTCATCTCAAATTTATTTACAAGTATTTTTTGTTAGAGCATTAAGCTCATAGTTAGTGTGAAAGAAATAGAGTTAATAACGAAAGTGTTAATTAATATTGTGAGAAAAAATTTAAACTCAATAGTCTCACATCAGGTGTTTTGATCTATATAGATGGCGAAAGGTAGGGAATACATTTTTTAAATAATTTGGTCCACTTCATTTCTATTAATTCTAAAATGTACTTTAGAGGTACGTACATATGATGTATGTCCATCAAATAAACGAAATAAACGTGTTCAAATATGTAATATTATGATATGTGACTTTTGAAATATAGTACTCATTCACGTAATAATTTTTACGTTCATGTATTTTTACATTGAGGTTCTACATTTATTTTAGTTTAGTTTTCTGATTGTTTTTTGTATACTACAGATAATTGAAAAAAAAATTAGACAATGTATTATATAATAAGATATTTTTTATTTATTATATTTTTATATTTGGTTATGATTATATTATAAACATACAACATTTTATTCATGAATGACATTGATACTAAATAAAATGATACGTGCAACGCACGTAATGTCATACTGGTATTATCAAATGATATGAAAGACATAAGAAGTATAATAACTTTTGTGTGGATGTGAGCGCTTAATGTTGTAGGTGCTGAAAATATATCGTCGATGATTGTCATGCGTCGCCTGATGATATGAGTAAAGAACCTGAAAATAAGAACAAGAAAATGAACATAATAGTATCAACTTTACATTTGTGTGATACATAACCAATCAAACTATGAAGCTCAAGTCAATGAGAGTATTTTGACGGAGTAAGGCTAAAAAGTTAAAAAATAAATACCTTATGAGAGGGTCACTGATGCAGAGCACAAGTATATGGAGTTAGCAGGGTAGTGAGGCTGACACAAGGATCTCTAACGAGAAATCTAGGTTTTGAGGAGAAACTTTTTAGTATCAGATTTTTTTACAGAAAGTCAATTTCATATGAAGATGAGTCATTTTAGGAATGTTTTATTCGTTAATAATTTATAGTAGAAAACTCGGATTAACGCGCCATCCGTGGCATTGTGATCCTAGTAATTTGTATTTTAATTTATGTAATTATTCAATATAACTCTATGGTCCTATGAGGTGCCACATGGTCTCTCTCTTAATCTATGGTCCTACGAGGTGCCACATGGTCTCTCTCTTAATCTATGGTCCTACGAGGTGCCACATGGTCTCTCTTAATCTACAACTTCGCAATCTGTAACTTCTCATACATCTGTAACTTCCATTCCCAAGCTTATTTTCATTTTCATGTAAAAACAAAACCAAAGCGATAAAGCTTATGTTTGATGCCTATTTATTGTCTAGTATTCATGCATGAACCAACATGATTATAGAACATTGTTTTTAATTTTTCATGCGGGTCTTTCTTGTTAAGTTTCTACTGCATCAGCCAACTACCTTGTATTTATAGAAAAAGTTGGAGAGAGAACATTGGGCTTTTGGCATATATCTCTTCATTATAGAACTTATACCAACAGTGACCCATCTATTTAATAGTACGCAAAAATGACACTTTTCAAGTTAAAATTTTTTAAGTTAGTTTTGAACTTACTAGTTTACTATTTCACCTTTGTAACCATCAAGAACAACTTCCTATCGCTTTTTTTTAATGTTTTTTTATGTATTTTCTCACTTCTCTTAAGTAATTTCTTTTAAAATAAATTACATAAAAAATACTATTTTCATTTTTGTAGATACCGTATTTTATCCGGTCTAATGTATGAAATATACATGCTTTATATTTTGGCTCATATAATAATCCAAGACTATATGTATAATTTGAAAACTAATCCAATACTAAAATAAGGAAAGTAATCCAAGGACTAAAAAGTAAAAATTGAAAAAAAGGACTAAAAAATAAAAATTGAAAAAAAGACTAAAAGTAAAAAAGGCAAACCCTAATTTTGCCTATAAATAAGGATGAAGTCTTCACTTAAGGGGATGTCTTTTGAGAGTAAAAAAAGGGGAAGTCATTTTTTTAGAGTGAGAAAGATAGGTGATTTTAGAGAGAGGAAGAGGTTATACACTTCTATTATCTTCATCTTCTTCCATTCTTTTTCTCAAGGTAGCTTAATTGTTTGGTACATTTGCTCATAATATATTTTGTTCATCTCTCTTCTTCATATGAATGTAGTTGATATCTTTTGTATTTTTTTATACATAAGTGGATTGTTCATTCTTTATCATTTCTCATCATTTAAATATTAACATTTTAATTTCATGCTTTGATGATTTCTTTACAAGTTGGATATTGAGATGTCTTTGTCATCAACTTAATTAATGAGGATGAT
>QANY01003779.1:617010-707400 GCA_003255025.1 Datisca glomerata | reverse complement strand
ATATATATATATCATGAGATCTCCATCTCTATTTCATTATTTTTTGGTGAAAAAAGAAAAAAAATGAAATGTGAGATCTTCACGCCCCTTGTTTATTCAATTGCATCTATGTCATCAATAAATAAACATGTAGCTTACTTATCGTTAACAAATTCTTTACTTACTGTTATGTTACATTCTAATGTATTTTTCATAATTCTCCTACATTTTACGACGTTGGCCAAAACATCATCTTCAGCTTTACAGTCAATCATATTTGTAAAAGAGCATACAAAAAATAAGTTGGAACGACCCTCTGCTAAGTAAGCAATTTGTAACGATAATTAAACAACATATTTACCCATTTCAGATTGTGAAAAATAACTTGTAAACTAAACCAAGAATGTAAAAGATTTTTCAATAATTTTTGCAGATTTATTGTAGATTGGACAAATTTTTCGAAGCAAGTTGAAGAAGTTTGAGTATAATTTAAGAAATTACCATAAACAAACATAAGAAAAAAAATATAAAAGTGATGTGAAGTTAATATTGGTAGTTATAATAAAGTGCGTAACTTAAACTCCTCTCTGAAAAAACCCTCTCTCTGGTTTATTCCTTCATCATTTTTGTTCCTCGCCGGAGAAGGAGATTTGAGATCTCATTGTCCAGTGAAGTTTTTTCTCTCATTTTAATTCTATTTTTTCCATTTTCATAATATTTTCCACCACCTAGATTTAGATCTATGATGATTTGTCCTCCACCTAGATCTAGATCTATGGTGGTTTATCATCCACCTAGATCTAGATCTATGGTGATTTTCCTCTATCTAGATCTAGATCTATGGTGTTTTCCTTCGGTCGCATTCATTTTATGAATGTCTTCGATAGATTTAACATAGATCTAAGTTGTAGTCATCGATTGTGCCGGATTCTTCATTGGATCATTTGAAAGAGCGTATTTCAACTATTTTCAGTCAAACAAGCCTTTTTGGGTGACGAATGTACTTAGAACGAGTCAAGATGAAGCTCTAAATTATCCCTCATGTTCGTTCAGTAGTTTTCTTATTGTTGTGGTTGATTAATATATTTTGGTTATTAAGGTATTATGTTAATCTTTTGAGGTTTGATTTATCTTTGTTAATAGATATGCATTTTCTTGTTATTATATTGATCTAAATATGTACTCTTTTTTTGAAATAAATAAAATATTCGTAAAAAAAAATTAAATTAAACTTTCTAAACTTAAAAAAGGTCATTTTCGCATATATACATATGAATTGTCATTCTTGCATATAAATTAATAAAAATGACCATCTACTACAATTTCTTGAGAACATTCCCAAAATATGTCGTGTTAGGCTATGGGCCCTTCCTTGGTCTTCCAAAATGGACATGCCTTATATTTAAATCTGGGTCAAGCCCTTAACTATTTTGACGTACTTTATGGGCTCATTTAGGGAAGTTCATTTTTGAAAAATAAGTAAGAGAATGATAAATAAAAAGTTTTATTTATAAGAATGATCAATTTTTTTAATTGTAAAATATTTTGTTTTATAAAGCTAAAAAAATTTATGAACAAGTGTACTATGGTATATAAAAATTTACCACAGTATATATTTATATACCATCAATATATCATAATATATTTGTATATACTATTCGTGGTATACTATGGTATATTCATATATTATAGTATATTTTAATATACCATCAGTATATTGTAGTATATATTTAATATATTTTTATATACTATATGTGATAATCATACATTATGTCAGTAACATATTCATTACCACACATTCAAACATGTCTCCTCCTCTTTTTTCACATCTCTCGTTCGATTCCCTAATTCTGTATTTTAGAACTTCAATCACTCCAAAATCAAATAAGAAAATGAAGCCAAGAACCATAATATTTTGTTGGCCGATTAACACGTAGGCTTGTTATTTGGGAAAATAGCTTAATTAGAATTTGTCATGATGGGAAAATAGTCCGTCCCATATTTAAAATTTCTTAAATTGATTACAAACGGTGGCTAGGTAGCATGTAGTAGCAGAGGTAGTGCTTGCAACCATGTAGTGGAACATAACCCATGATAGAATATTCTTCACAACCATGTAGTGGGTCTTGGTCGGCCGGCTCGATTTCGGTAAACCCACGTACAAAACCACAAAGGTTTGGATATTCTTTACAATGATGATTCAGAGAGTCCGCGTATAAACCTACAAACCTACCGTCGATTTCGACTTTCGATTTTAGATATCCTTTGCAACATGATTCATCTCTCCGTTCAAAAAATTGATCATTTTCGTCAAATAATAAATTTCCGGTCAATTAACAAAATCGCAAAAAAAAAATGACCCATTTATTATAATTTCCCTAGTTTTTATATGTGAGCTCATGAGCCCAGGTACATTCAGGCATTTACAAATGTGTCAATCGATATTGTCAGCAAAATATGTTTAATTTTGCTTTTTTACAAACATCATTTCTACCTACTTTTCGTATATCAATTCATTGTATGATTCATTCAAAAAACTTATTGTATAATTAAAATTCAATAAAGAGAATTCCATCAATAACATGAATTTCGGCACCACTATTTTTTCTGTAAACAGAAAAGTCAGAATTGTAAATATGTGGGTAATTTAGAGTTGAAACAAAATGTTAACGAGATTACTCACTTGACAATTGGCTTACTGTCATAATGCTTGGGGTGACTGTGGTAGCCTATTGATTCCCAATGCAGAAGGCCAATGTTAAATCTTCCAAACAGTCAATAAGGCAGTCTAATTGTACACTAAAGAGGTAAATAATTTATAATAATAAGTTACCAATAATCGGTGGTAAGAACCAATAATACTAAGTACAAGGCCAATTTTATAAGTTTATTAATTATTGTTATTTAAAATTTTATGGCATTGATTTTACAAGGGCACCAATGCCCCTTGGACGCATAGATTTACAAATTATAAGTTTCAATGACTCAAAAGGCTATCCTAGTTTTTATTGGCACCACGATTTTTAGAAACTGTGAAAGTAAAGAAAATAATGCTATTTCTGATATAAAAAATTGTCACCTGAAACATCACAACAAGAAAATACGTCTACGGCGACGGTTATTTAAGTCTACGGTGACGGTTTATAATCGTCGACATCGATACAGCGACGGTTGGAGAACTGTCGGAATCGCCGTGTCGGGATTAAATCACCGACGGTTTTGACAACCGTCGGAGGAACGTCGCGTTAGAGACTCTAAAGTGACAGTTCTTTTGATAATTGGCGACGGTTTAAATACAATCTATGGAGACGGTTATTAAAGCCATCGCAAATGTATACATAACGACGGTTCTCAAAACGTCGCTAAAGAGGTAGCCTTATTGTGACGGTTATAGACCCATCGCTAATTTGTCCTAGTACAATTTTTTGCGACGGTTCAAGAACCGTCGCAAAAAACACTGCTTTCCCATGCTTCTTCCTATTTTTGCTTATTCTAAAAAATCCGTGCATATTGACATGATTTAATAGGGTATATATTTTCACAATAATCAGAGCAGTATCATTCTATATATTTAGAGAGCGCATAATTATAAAGCATTAATTAGATATCCAAACTATAATAGATTATCAATACAAATTATTTAATGAGTTCAAAGTATGAAATTTGAAATAACAAAATATTTCAGAAGTATTATTAAATAACGTTAAATAACAAAAGGCTACCCTAGTCTTTACGAGACTCTTGCATAAACTTCATAATTAAGCTTAGCTGGGAGTATATCTCTGAACATTCAGCCTGCGTCTGGTCATATTTCTCACACATCTCTTGGCTAGTTGACATTTATTCTCTTGGCTAAACTAGAAAAACATCCCATGTAAGTTTCCTCTTTTATAATCTCATACTCTTTTAAGTTTTTTGGGACAATTTAGAACATGTGCTTAAAAAGAATGCGACGCATTATTAGTCATTTTCTTGTATAATCTTTTAATTTTTGAAGTCTCTCGACCAAAAATTAAAGATTAAGAATAACCCAAACAATCATTTAATCTTTCTTCAAGTTTTTGTTTGAATTAGTGACTATGCACTGAAAATTACGCTTTTCATTGAGTACATATTTAGATAACTATAGCCTGGATATAATATACTGCATGCCACAACTGTTTTAATGTAAGAAACACAATATGTAGGACATCTCTCTATCACAGTATCGATTTTATGTCTCTCCATTAGCAAGCTTCAAAAAGACTGGAAAAAACAGCAAGAAAATGATGCATGCAGGTTTATGTCTCTCCATTATAATTCTCCTCTCTTTTTTCAATTAAAGCTATGATTTCTGTAAATAAACAGAAAGTTTTTCTAGTAATTAAGGATGAATACCTTGGTAGAGGGAGTAGCGCATGGGATCTAGGGCTCCTTCAGACGAGCTCGACTACGACTGATTTCTAATTTCTGTTGTCGATTTCCACCAGCTGGAGAGCTGAGCTATGGATGATTTAAAGATTAAACAAGATCGCCAAGGGGTATGGAAGACCACTCACGCTCGAGCTTCAGGAAAGAGAGAGAAATTTATTTATTTCTAAAAGAAGAGGGAGATGACAGATTGTGAGAACCTACAACGGAGCGCTCGCGACCATGAGTGTGAAGAAGCACGCTGGTTCGCTGCTGCGGGAAGAAAGGGAAGGTAGGAGGAGCATGTCGCAGGGGAAAATGGGGAAGAAGAAGGCTTGGAAAAATGAGGAAGAAATAAAAACACGGGTTTAAAATTGATTTAGGGTTTTTCTATTGCTACGGTTTTAAAAACAGTAGCAATAGTCCTATCCAGATGGTTCATCTGAATCGTCGGTAAAAACAATCGAGTTTCATACAAATGCGACGGTTCCGTTGAACGTCATAAAAATGTTCGAGTTTCTCACCAAATGCGACGGTTTAGCCGAACTGTAGCAGAAAAAATATCAATCCTGAACCGCCGGCAAAAAATGACCGAGTTTATAGTCCAAAAATGGCCATTTTTGCCGACGGTTAAACTAAAACGTCACAATTTGTCTGTAAAAAAGGTTTATTACTGATGGTTTATTGGAACCGTCGACATATCATAACAAATTTCGACGGTTTAGACAAAACCATCGGAATATATCACACATTTACGATGGTTATATAAATCGTCGTAAGTACTTCTCCTTTTAAACAATTAACGACGGTTAGACATACCGGAGTCGTATAACCGTCGCAACATTAGATTTTTCTTACAGTGCATGTTTGGTATTGATATTCAAGCATTGTTTAGATTACAATTTTTGACAACTTATTTACGGATATAATCCTATAAAAATTAGAATTATGTGTTCAGTAAACTTATTTTTTTATAATGGCCTTATTAAAAAACCAAACAGGACAATCCCTATTTGGTTGAGATTTCAGTTATGTTTTTTTAATGCCAAAAACAAATTTACCAAACACATAATTTTAACCGAGTTTAAAATTAAAGCTTTAATCAATTTATATTAAAATGCTTTTTTATTAATACAACCAAACAAGTTTTCGGATATAGAAAATAATAATGTCCTTGTATTTTATATTTTTAAAAAATACGTTTTCAAATCACCAACTAGACAGAATCGTTTTAAGTAATTTTGAGATCAAGCACCGAGTCACTATCAATATTCTTTCTACTCTTATATATAGTGTAAGCAAAAGCCACTCTCAAACACCATTCATTCTCCCTCACAAATTACCTGATAGAGTGGGAGCAAAGAAAAGAGAGAGAAATGGCAAAGAAAACAAGTATGGCAATAATGGTTGTTCCTCTTGTGGTGGTAATATTGGGAATGGTGGTACAGATCAAAGCAGAAGCTAAACTACATGAAGTAGGAGATGCAATTGGTTGGGGTCTTCCAGTAAACGACACCAACTACTATTTATCATGGGCTTCCAACCATAACTTCTCATTTGGTGACATTCTAGGTGACAAAAGATTACACAATTCCTTTACTTTCTGATTAAATTTGGGAGTACTATAGGTTTATGAATTTTAGATACATAAAAACTTGCATTTGAATTAGGATTCTCTATAGTGAGACTTCCAAAGACGGAGGGACCTTTAACCCTTATGGACTGTCAAATTTGATTTGGACGGTCTAAATCAGATCTAACTATAAACTTGAAAAAAATATTTTCAGTTAGTCTGATCTAGACCGTCCAGATCTAATTAAATGACCTATATGGTCAACTGCCTCTGTCATGGGCTTAGCCAACAGCAAACGCCAGATCCCTCATATTTTTTCTAAGATAGATCAATCTTATTTCTGATGTCTGCTTTTGTTTGGAAGTGTTTTTAATTTATACATTTGAAAATGTTATTATATTTACTAATCATTGAGGACATATTCTAGTTTTGACATTATTACTTCATCACATATTTCATTATTCGCTGAAGTATTTCTTAGAAGTATTTAAAGAGTGTTTGTGAGTGAGTGCTTATATTTAGAAGCACTTTCATTCAATTAAATATTACTAATTTAATTAATAGTTACTTGAAACTATCTTTATTAAAAACATTTGTATATATTTTGTATCATATTGCTTTTTATTTTGGAAGCATTCATGAAACATTTGAGAATGTGTGTTCTTAGAGAAATGCTTTCAATTACTAAAATGCATGTAAAAAATACTTGCATATATTTTGTATCATATTACTTTTTATTTTGGAAGCATTTCTTGAAATTGGAGTGTATGTTTTTTAGTACATAAAAATACTTTCAAACAAAATACTCACAAACTCACCCTTAGTATTTCCTTTTTGATGAAGTGTTTTTATGAAAACTATTCTTGAATTCATCCTAAGAATCAGCAATGCTCTTGAAAACGATATTTTTGCCAATAATTATTTAATATATCTATGTATATATATTCATTTGAATTATTTTTATATACTTCAGAAAACATTTTTTTTTATATTTGGAAGAATAAAAGCACTTGCAACTAACGGAGGGTTAAATAATATGTTCTTATGTCTAATATTGTTCCAAACAAAAACTCCTAAAAATGCTATTCATTTATAGTCAAGCATGGTAAAGCCTAGGATCATGACTGTTAGTTATAATGAGACTTTACCTTCATGTGATTTAAAGTTTGTTCTTTATAAATTCATCATTCTCCTGTGACTGAAAAAAGAATATCCTAACATTTAAGATGTAATTTAGTAAAGATAAATGTAAATCATTTTTAGAAGCACTCTTAGACACTGAGATAATTTTAATTTTGTTAATTTATTTTGCAGAATTCAACTTCACAAATGGAGAAAGTGACTTGGTTAGAGTTACAAAAGAAGCTTATAACAATTGCAATGCCTCTAATCCTTATAACGTTACATTTTATGGACCTTATAAGTTTACACTAAATGACACCACCAGTGACTACTACTTCATCTGTACATTCGGTTCCCATTGCTCCAAAGGACAAAAGCTTGCCATTAATGTCATTCCCTCTTCCATCCCTTCACCAGTACCTGATGAATCTCCTTCCGCTAATGCCTCCGATGACGCTCCCTCTTCTCCAACTCACTCGCGTCACCATGAATATCCGTCGAGCTCCGCCTCATCCTTCGCCACTCTCTTTTCCTTGTTTTCTTTGCATTTGCTAGTTTCATTGGTTTTAATTAGCTAGCTAGTTATGTGAGTTTCATGTTTTATCAACTTTGTTTATGTTAGTTATATGTATTTAGGGATAATTTTACATTGCATATGTGTTTTTTTTCATCTTTCTAATTTTGGTACACAATGTTAATGTCTAAAATATATCGATCACGAATGTTTACTGATTGAACTGTATTTTGTTCAGTTATAGCTTGTGAGTGCCGTGTAGGTCACCCTAATGATTTTTGGACAAGAGAATGATTCTACATTGACTAAGATTTAGACTAAAATTTAATTGATAAATTGATGTGTTAAATCATTTGTATATTAATTAACATATAAAATTTTAAATAAATTTAATTAACAATAAAATATAATTTATGGATGATTGACATAACACTTAATCAAACTTAAATTTTATCTAAATTCTGGTCAATCTAAAATTACTCTCGTATAAGACATATGTCGTGATCAAAGATAGGTGGGTTGATGCAATGCATTAATTGTGTGTGGTGTCTAGAATAACAATCTAGAAGGTGTGATTTATTTTTTTATTTCTCTATAAAATGTTGATTTTGGATTAAAATACACAAGTAATACCAATTAAGTAATTCATTAGCACTTGTCCTAAATAATTTGTTTAAAGACTTTAGGCTACTCTCAAGCACGTACGAAATAACAAATGCAAGAGCTATCCATTTGTCCATTTATTATTCAAGTTCACCATTTTCAAGTTTAAGAAAACTTTATTTTTTACCACATGATCAAGACATTCTTAAACTTTATTAATACTTTCTTAACAATTTCTTAGAGGACTGATTAATCCCAAGTCTTAATTCTTTATTAAATAAACCCAAAGATACAATATAATTTAAAGCTTAGAAATGGTCACAAATTTTGGTTAAACTTTACATCATGGAAAATTACTCTCTTGACTTAGTGAAAATAATAACATACTCAGACACACAGTTTATTTTCTAGGCCTTCCCCTAATGACATGGGAGTTTATTGTATTTTTTCTAATCTGATTGTCACAAATCCGAGACATGTCAGCTTTTTATCGAACATTTAACTAATTCTAAATGAAGCTTTTAGTTAATATAATATTCTTTCTAGATGTTCCGAAAAATATTTAGAATGTGATCGACCACCTTTAAATTTAAATTTAAACTTAATTAAGTGCTATGATTTTTTAATCCTTCATGTTTATGCAACATTGATTATATTAGTTTCTGATCATAGCATTGAAATATATAATATTTTTGAGAATACTTAACTACCATGTGAAGCTATTGACCAAAAGAGATACATAGACAAAAAAAAAACAATTTTAAAAACAAAATTTCCCAACATTTTCTTCCCATTCTATTAAAGAAATCTACTATATACATAATTAATTCTCTATAAAAGGATCGCAAAAACCAAACCCATTAATCCAAGTTTCAGAAAGGTTTGATCAATCAGAAGAATGGGTCTGATCATTACAGCAATAGTAATAGCATCAGCTCTCTTTCAGACCACGGCAGCAGAAACTGCACATGTTGTCGGAGACAACCTAGGATGGGTGGTTCCTCCTGGTGGTCCAATTGTCTATGCCACTTGGGCTGCCACTCAAACCTTCACCGTGGGTGATACTTTATGTATGTTCCCAATCAGTCTTAAATTCTATATAAGTCGCGGATCATGCTATGTTCTCGTTAACAAGTATCGATGTCGTAAAAAAAATTCATTTTGATATCTCGTGTTTTATGTGTGTATAATTCATTTTGTGTATGAGCCTGGAGTGAACGTTTAAAAGCCGCTTAAGTTAGACTAATTACTTTATAATTCAAGATCTCAGTAAAAAAAACAGAGATAGAAGAATTAGTAGTGTCCATTAAATGTCTTCTAATTTGATTGAAATTCAGTTTTCAATTTCACAACTGGACAACAAGACGTAGCAAGAGTGACAGAGGAAGCATTTTTGAGCTGTAATTCAACCAATCCAATTAGCCTGAAAACCACAGGTCCAGCCATTTTCACTTTGGATACAATTGGCTTTTACTATTTTATTGGTACTTTGGACCAAGACTGCATCAAGGGACAGAGGTTATTCATCAATGTAACAGCTTACCCTGGACCGTCTCCGGCCCCGGCTCCCAGAAGACCGGTGAATTACACCGTTGGCGAAAGCATCGGATGGATCATCCCGCTCGGCGGTCATGTTGTTTATGATGCTTGGGCTTATGGCAAGACTTTCTTTGTTGGAGACACCTTAGGTAAATTCCTTTTCAGAATTGCTATATACATAAATACATACATCAGTAAATATACACATATATCGCTCTCTAAACGAGGTTAATTTTAAATTTTTTGTTTCAAAAAACACAGTTGTTTCAGAGTTGTCTAAAAATGTTGATATATGACACAATAACACAAATACAACATTTTTTACGTAAGGAATTTTATTTTCATATTTTATCTTAGCATATACGACGGTGCAGGCAGATATGAAACGATCACGTTTTAGATATCACTTGAGAATTAATCATCGTTTCTTTGCAGTTTTCAACTTCTTGAATGGATCAGATGATGTCGCGGTGGTGACAAAGGAAGTGTATGATTCATGCAATATCACTTCGACATTTGAATTGTACAATAATACCCCTGCATATCTCACTTTGAAAACCATGGGACAACATTTCTACACTTCCACATATACAGACCACTGCCGTTTGGGTCAAAAACTAGCCATCAATGTCACCGGCACAAGTAGTACCATAGCCTCTCCACCTTCTACCACGGCTGAACCTCCCTCAACTGCAGCATCTCCTTCTTCGAACTCCGGTGAACCGGCGGCTCCTTCTCCGACCAACTCGGCCCCATCTACGACTGCTGGGGGATGTTTCATTACCTTGTTGGCCATTGCCATGGCTTTTTTCCCTTGAGCATATTTTTGATACATGGTTTTCATTTTGTTAGGTTATATATATATTGGTTGTATCATCTCTGCAGTTACTCTTCTGTTAATAGATATTTAGTACATAGTTTTAATAAGGCTCTAGTACCATATATTGAGGTTGTATTCATTAATTTATTGGACTTGGTAATTTAATTTCCTTGTTAGAATTTATCATTTATTCCTTTAAATATGTCTTGTAGAGAAAGAAATTTAAACGTAGTTAATTTGAAATTTAACGGTCTCGGGATTTATATCTTAAAAATCATAAATATGTTATAGAGAACATGATATTTTGACGGAGTTAACTCGAAATTTAACGGTTTTGAATTTTTTGTAAAAAACAAAACCTAACATGAATGGGGGTGTGAGTCATTTTTCAATTAGAATGATATTTGTGTCATTTAAACAAATTATAAAAATCTAACATTGTAATCTTATTGAGAGAAATATGACTACAATGTTTAGTTATATGTATTAGTAACCATATAAAGAGTTTTTACAAACCTTAAATTACTTTATTTATTACATGATAAAATTTACTTTAAAATGTTCATCATTAACATAATAATTCAAAAAAAATATATAAAAACAATTTTATGATTTCCAATCATATTACAAACAACTAATAAATAAAAAACGATTAGAAATAAAAAGATTTCCTGTGTAGCCTCGAATAAAGTATTAAGTATAGATAAAATAAAAAGATAAAAATATCAAAACATTTTTGGAATCTCATACACTTCAAATAAAAATAATCCAGGTTGTTAATTTCCATCTAAGATTTTTTTTTATTATACAATTTTCTTCTATGAGTTGACTAGAAGGTAAAACCACACTGTTTTTTAAGCCAGATGGATCGCGAATAAAATAATATCCAACCAATTGGTACAAAGCCACAAATGTAGGGAGTAGTGACTAGGGAAGTAGGGATACAGATCATCACTTGTTGCTCGATTCTAACCGGAGTTGCAGTTTGACAGATTTGAGTTGTTATTGAAAATCTGTATTACTCAAATCTTTTTAACACAAAAAATGATTTTATTTTCTATATTTTTATTTTTTTATTTTTGTATTTTCATAGAAAGAGATTCGAATCATCTATTTTTTATACAAGCGGTCCAGATCTAACAAATAAACATTTTGTTTCCTTACAATATGAGAGATCCATATCCCAATTGTATGAGCCTGAGAAAGTTTTGAAAATATTCGTGTATTTGCGATTATAAATATTTTCACAAGTCAAAAGGTAAATGTGGATCATTGAAAGATTCAAAGTTTGAATTAGTAAAAGATGTGAAAGGAACAGATAATTACAATTATAAAACAGCATTCTCCTCCAAGGACTTTGTATTTTATTGCAAGTGGTCTTAAATGGGTGCAGAACTTGTTGAAATGTTAACTTATTGTGTATCTAGCATTCCCATTAATTTATATTATGAGTTGACAGTGATGTGATCTCATATCAAATATAAATATAAAATTAATTAAAAATAATAAAAATTGAGACTTGATTATGTGTTCATACATCATCTGCGTACACTATCACGTTATAATAATACGAAATGTTGGTCTAAAATAAAAGTAATACTAAACAACATTTCAGTAACATTATGACTCAACAATATCAATGATGTTAAGTAATTATACGCTTACCAAGTTTGAAAGTGAAATCTCAATCATGCATATGTTGAAGGATTACTACTAATTACGAAGTTGTTTTTTCACTTTAAAATGAGGAAAATTCTTCAATGTTAGGGGGTGTTTTCTTGACATTGATGTCGTAGGATTCATTTATGTTGAAAAGCTCAACAATTGTGTTCAAATGTTCAACTAATGTGTTCTAAGGTTCAATGAATGGTTAAAGAAGTGTTTTACGGTTCAACAAATGTGTTTAAAGGGTTCACCAAATGAGTTTGAGATTTCAAATGGAAGGACTTGAGGGGGTCCCTTTTCAATGCTGGGATTTTTTTCTGAGCATTAATGCCGGGATTAATCTCAGCCGTAAGATATGGCTAGATTAATCTTAGCCATTAAATAGTTTTTAATTTATTTTCTTTAAAAACCGGTAGAGTAAGTTGCTATCTCCTCCTTCATCTCTCTACTTTCCCATTTCCCCTTCTTCGACTACACCCAAAAGTTAGGGCACTCAAAATTGACAAGCACGATTTTTCCTCCAATCTCTACCTCGAACAACGAAAGCAAGCACGATTTCTTCTTCTTCTTCACAAAACTCAGGCCCAATCCTTTGTCGAACAAATTCCCTTTCTCCTCATTCGCAACTCAAAACTCAGCAAGTCAGTGCCCTCGTCTCCCTCACCTCTTCTCTCAGATCTGCCTCTTCCCTCGTCTCCCTCACATGTCCTCTCAAATCTGCCTCTCTTTATCTCCCCCGCCTCTCTCATCCCAGTTCTGCCTCTTTTCGTCTCACTCGCCTCTCCAATGTCAGATCTTCATTTCTTCATCTCCCCCGCCTCTCTCAGTTTCAAGTTCACATCTATATTATCAGGTGAGCTCGACCTTATTCTCACGATTTAGTTGTAGAGTTGAAATTTTCTGTGATTTTACTTAAATATTTTTTTCTGATCTTTTTGGATTTGCTAAGATAAGAAAACATAGACTATTATTTTACACTTTACCCTTTCTCTATCGTGATTTCTTAGGGTTTTATAAATCTGGTATATTTTTCATTTGATTTTGTTTGGGTTTGGTTTGATTGCCGATTTCCAGCTTTGTTCGAGACCTTTTTTCCGTTCAGTAGAGGAATTGATTCGGTATAAACTCAACAATCACCCACGAATTTTGAAAAAGCTTGGTCAAATTGATTCTGATGATGTTCATCAGTTGAAGGGAAGGGCAGCCTGCTTGTTACTGAATTGATGTTCAATGGTAATGGTATTGTTCATATTGGAAAAGCATTGTGAATAGTTGGACTATCTTTTTTGGCATTTTCTTTGCTTTTCCTTTGTTTATTTTGATGCTTTATTTTATTGATTATGTGTCTTATTCTGTAGTTGCAAACTTGCAATATGACATTGTTGTGTTTGTCTCATTTTTAGCTTTACTCATGTATGAGCATAAGTATTTAACCGCGTAAGTCCTTGTTCACTTCACGTCTATAGCTGAATAATGGTTTGATGTATTGTTATGCTAAAAATGGTGATATAGATGAAGCAAGATTAGTTATTGATGGTATATAACACTTCATGTCTGTATGTTTGTCTGTTCGCATTAATTTCATTTCCTTGTAATTTTTGTTGTATTCTTTGTATTTGAGAATTGAGCGTGTTAATCTTGAGTGGAAACATATTAGTTGTGTCTAATATTTTAACAATTATACTAGTTGTAAGAGTAGCTTATTCAAAGAAAGGTCAAAGAATTACAAACAAATTAGAAATTATTTTTTTAGACTTTCTACTGGAATTTTAGATTCACTTTGGTGCTCATCTATTCAGTGATTCTTTTTACCTTTTGCATGATGAATGATCTCTTACATGCTTTATGATTCTAGTTTTAGTTGAATTTTATGTTTTTTGTCAATGGATTTCGGCATAGTTCTTCGTTATAGTCTTAATGTTTTCACATGATTTACAAAGGATAGGTTATACAAAGGATGTTATGCATAGAGTCTTAAGATTGGATGTTATACACATGCTTTCAATGTCACTTTGTTTTTTTAATCCGTGGAGCATAACTTTTGACATGGGTGGAAGCACGAGACTTGTAAGATATCAAATCGAAGCTTATTCAGAAACCTACATGTGCGAATGGGTTTACCAATTAGAGCCTTGTTTTGTGTCCAAAAAACACGAACTGAGCAGCTTTAGAATTGCTGTAACAGACGGATCGTGACACGCGCTTGTGAACTTTCATAGGGCGTAATTTTTGACATGGATGAAACTACGGGGCCTGTAAAATATCAAATCCAAGCTTATTAAGAGACCTACAGGTGAGACCATGTTTTCCCATTCCATCCTAGTTTGACTCCAAAATACATGGACTGTGTAGCTTTAGAATTACTGTAACGGACCGGTCTTAGCACGCGCATGTCCACTTCTGTAGGGCATAACTTTTGACATGGGTGGAACCACGTGGCCTGTAAGATATAAAATCGATGCTTATTCAAAGACCTACATGTGAGACTAGGTACACCCATTCTAGCCTAGTTTTGACTCTAAAAAATTCAGACTGTGCAACTTTAGGATTTCTGTAACAGACCGATCATAGCACGCGCATATCCACTACTGTAGGGCATAACTTTGGACATAGGTGGAACCACGAGGCCTATAAGATATAAAAACCAAGCTTATTAAGAGACCTACAGGTGAGACAAGGTTTACCATTTCCAGCCTAGTTTTGACTCCCAAAAACACAGATTGTGCAGTTTTAGAATTGCTGTAACAAACGGATCGTGACACGCGCATGTCAACTTCCATAGGGCATAATTTTTTACAAGGGTGGAACCACGGGGCCTGTAAGATATCAAATCCAAGATTATTAAGAGAGCTACAGGTGAAACCAGATTTACCCATTCTAGCCTAGTTTGGCTCCAAAAAACATGGACTGTGCAGTTTTAGAATTACTGTAACAGACGGATTATGACACGCGCATGTCAACTTCCATAGGGCATAACTTTTGACATGGGTTGAACCACGTGGCCTGTAAGATATCAAATCGAAGCTTATTCAGAGACCTACGGGTGAGACTGGCTTTACCTGTCGGAGCTTAGTTTTGGGTCCAAAAAATACAGACTGTGCAGCTTTAGAATTGTTGTAACAGACGGATCGTGGCGCGCGCATGTCAACTTCTGTAGGGCATAACTTTTGACAAGGGTGGGACCACGGTTCCTGTAAGATATCAAATCCAAGATTATTAAGAGACCTATAGGTCAGACTAGGTTTACCCATTCCAGCCTAGTTTTGACTCTAAAAAATATGGATTGTGCAGCTTTAGAATTACTGTAACATACAAATTGTGGCACGCGAATTTCAACATTATATAACTTTATTTAATATATCAAAAAAGTCAACATGTAAGTGTTATCATATGATACTACTGCTTTGGATGGTTAGTCTTATTTCATCCTTCTTTTAATATCTGTTTTTGTGATATTTGACTTCATGTTCCTTTTGAATCTCGCCTGATTTTTTTATGATATTTGGCTTCAGGTTCTAATCACAGCTTCCTATTGTGGACCCTGATTGAGAGGTGGATGTTATATCCTCACACATTGCAACTTGATCCCGAGAGTAAAATGGTGCAGCTGAAATAGTCATTAAAAAGTATCGGGGTTTGCATATTGTTTTGCTACTTTCTAGTCTAATATATGTGTAGTTATGTATAGACGTAGGTTTGAGGGTTGCCAATTTAAAGTTCTTTTCTTGAATCTGTTTGAGGAGTTATTGTAAATTTGTGATATCAACTACTATGTGTTTACGTAGAACATTGTTGAAATGCAACTTTCTAATTAAGAGGCCAAACTGAATGGTCAATCTTTGGAGACATTTGATGTGGATCATTTCATTACCAATGGCCAACCTTTGGAGATATGCATATTCCTAAAACCATCAACTTCTTTGTTTAAATTATAGTGATTTGAAAAAATGGAAATGGTTAAGTATGTGACAATGGCTAAGTATTTAAAAATGACTAAGCGTATGAAATTGGTTAAGTGTGTGAAAATTGTGAATATCATTAAGTCCGTGATAAAGAGTGAGAGAAAGACCAAGTGTGTGAATATAAGTGTGAAAATTACCTAAGTGTGTGAAAATTATCTAAGTATATGAAAATATGCACAAGTGTATGACAATATGGCTAAGTGTATATAGGTGGTTAAGTGTGTAAAAATGACTAAGTGTTTCATAACAACTACATTAAAATGGAAAAAATATGAAAATGTGAGAAATTGATCAAGTGTGTGAATATAGTTAAGTTCATGAAAATGAGTAAGCATATGATAATGACTAAGTGTGTGAAAATGATCAAGTGTGTGAATATATAAATTGTTATCCTGATAAAATGTGCGAAAAATAACTAAATGTGTGAAAATTGTGAAGTGTAAAAATAAGAAAGTTTGTGAGGGGTTCACCAAAATTGAGTTTGTATTTTGGTGTTCACCAATTTCGTAGTGAGATATAAAGGAAATCTTGAAAGGTTCACCAAAATATTTTACGTGTAAAATTAATAATTATAGGAGGAGTTCACCAAAATATTTCAAGTACAACAAATGTTTGAAAATGACTGAGTGTGTGAAAATGAACTAAGTGTTCAACAATGTTAAATGATTAAGTTGCAAAAAGGGTTAAGTTGTGAAAATGGTTAAGTGTTTGAAAATGACTAAGTGTGTAAAAATAAGTAAATTTGTGAAAATGAAGTGTATGAAAATTGTTAAGCGTGTAAAATATCCAAGTGTGTGAATATAACTAAGTGTGTATGAAAATTGTTAAGAGTCAAACGTCAAAATGGGGACCTAAACGTCATCACTACATGGCGAGTCTCCATAATTTATAAAATTAAAAGTTAAAATTTCAAATTTTAATATTCAATTTTAAATTTTTAGTGGATATGTTTT
This sequence comes from Datisca glomerata, assembly GCA_003255025.1. Lineage (NCBI taxonomy): Eukaryota > Viridiplantae > Streptophyta > Magnoliopsida > Cucurbitales > Datiscaceae > Datisca > Datisca glomerata. The sequence continues at coordinate 690,281 of QANY01003779.1, read as the reverse complement.
ATTTATTGATAGAATCTGACATTGAGGTTTATACGTGTTCGTCAAACCGATAAATAGGATTTATCACCATCATAACATCACGACCTATAATTATATATGGTGAAAACTCATCTCGCTCGATACTTGTCACAAAAGTACAACAACGTTATCATGGATAACTTTTAACGAGTTTATGAATAAATGTTCAATTGTATCGAGAATCCTTAATTAATTCAATCTATTTCACATAATAAGTGAGTGTCATGAATGTTTGCATTGAAATAACGAGTTTTTCTATTTTTATCGATGATTTTCCCAGTGTACGGTAAATAATTACAAAAAATATCAATTTAAGGAAAATGGTGAAGAATGGTGATTAGAGCTATATAACTGACGATTAAGAGTAAAAAATTGGCGATTGGGAGGGAGACTGGTGATCGCCTATTTGTGCATGGCGTTTGAGGACTGAAACAGGTGATTGGATGCATAAATCTAGCATTTGGCTTTGACGATGTGATTAGCACCTTTAGAATGACGTTTATGGGCTAAAATAGGTGATTTTCCTATTAGGTATGACGATTAAGTTGTACGTATTTTTCAAGAATTATTATTTTGTACGTATTTGGTGAACTCCAGTACGTAATCGGTGAACCCCAGTACGTATTTGATTAACCTCTTCAAGAATTATTATTTTGTATGTATTTAGTGAACCCCACTACATAGTGGGGTAGAAAGGGAATATTGAGAGGTTCACCAAAAAATTTCACGTATAAAATTAATCATTCTTCGATGGGTTCACCAAAATATTTCACGTACAAAACCAATCATTCTTCGAGGAGTTCACCAAAATATTTCACGTACAAAATCAATCATTCTCTGAGGTGTTCTTCTAAAATGTTGTGGGGAAAGATTATTTTACTTTATACTTGTTGTAAAATGACAACAACATAATCAAGAATATATTATTAACCTTCATAAAAGGTCCTAAAAATCATTGCCTTGATGCAAAATCACTGAAAACAACAAAACCACCAAAAAGGGAAAAAATGCCATGAACCCCTAAAACCGCCGGTATTGGGCACCAAAACGGTCAATATTGGGCCCAAAACCGTCGGTATTGGTTGGAGAAACCGTGAGATAGATTGGTGAACCCTAGTACTTAATCGATGAACCCCAGTACGTAATCGGTGAATCTGTCTAAGAATTATTTTTTTACGTATTTAATTAACCATAATATATAATTAGTGAACCCAATATAAATTAAACGGTATAGAATCCATTTCTGTATAGTGATTTGGTCGGTTTTTTTAATCACACATATTAGTTTAATTCATGAAGTCTTTGGTGAATAAAACAAAGTGATAATGCAAAACAACTGGGTCTTCGATGCTCCACCTCCAAAGAACTGCCTTTAATGTGGAAAAGAAAAATGCTCATTTTAAGTTTATTTTATTTTTTGGGTCAAGAGCTCATTAAGGTGTTGAGGAGGGCCATTACATGACATTATTTTTCAAAACTCCCTAGTTATAATTTCCCTCTTATTATTATTTTCTTTGGCCTCTCATAAAAAAAATATTTTTCTTTTAAATTAAAAAGAGAAAAAAAATCTATGAATTTAACTTATTTAATTGGGGAAAATGAGCATAATTTTTTGTTTTTCAAAACCAGATCCTTTTTAAGGATGATAAAACAAATAATTAGTTGTGTTAATTAACAATTAAATAACCTAATCATAAGACGGCTACAAGCACAAAACTATTGCATTTGGAAACCATAACTTCCATGAAACATTGACAAATTCATTGATTTTTTGGGGGCACGGATAACCTAAAAATTTTTGAAAAAGAAAAGGAGACCTTCACGTTCATGAGTGATATTATTTAATGCTTTAAAAAAGAGAAAATTCCTTGATAAAAAAAACCATAGATTTGACCCCAAAAACATACAAAAGAAAGCTAAGAAGACAATCTATAATAAAGAAACAATAATATGTTAATAAAAATTAAACAAAAAGTAAAGAAATTTATTTTTGACGAATAGATTAATCGTTGTCGTAGAGATTGAGAACAGTTAACTGATCAAGAGATTCTTTTCAAGATGTTGAAACTTGAATTTAAAATCTCTCACTTTCACTCAAGTCATACGTATTAACACCAAACTATCTACCACTAGGTCAACCCTATTAAGTTTAGGGGCAACTTCTTAGTGATTAAATATGTTCATATTTGTTTTCTGGTATTAAACGGATGAAATCAAAACTTAAAAAGACATAATTGAGAGAGAGTGCCTTAGCTTGGACTAAATTTTAGTTTACCCTAAAAAGATGATCATGTAGAAGCTTCTTGGAACAAGACTTACATGTTCTTCACATTTATTTATTCTTTTAATTACTCAAATAAGTTCCTCCCTACCTTTTCATTCCATTATTTCAACTTAATATATTCTAAAGTTCAGATCTCCACTCACCTACTTTCCAAGAAATTTCTCACTTTTACACATGGAAGGGAACCTTATGCTACATCATGAGTCACATTCTGACTCCTATTTTAATTTTTTAATATCTTTTCATTTACATTTATCATTTCCTTTCCATAGACGTCAATAGTAATAGGGGAAGAAATGTTATATAGCACATTGGTCGTACATATTGATAGATAAAATTATTATTTTATTGATGAAGATGTAGCCAATTTGAGAAAATCAGAATTATACTTAACGATTAAATATTAGGAAAGTACCATATACGTTGAAAGTTTTTTTTACGACAAAAAAAATAAAAGTCTCACTCTAATTAACATAAAGAACTTGAAGTGAAAAAAAAGATGTTAAGTAGCGTTATAAGTTGATAATACACGTAACATAAGATCATACATTCAAGTTATCAATTATCATTACAATTTTTTTATTTGCTTATTGTGTATGATGTCATATCACAAACACGAACAACTTATAATGGTGATTAGCATGATATTGACATAACATTTTCCAGGGTCCTTCTACTATATGAGGCTAGTATGAAAACGTGCCTATCTTTTGATGCATAGGTTGCGAAATGAGATATACATGTAATGTAATATAAATAAGATATATCACTTTTTCAACTTAAATGAGGCAGATCACTTCCTACATAAATTGGTGTACACTTTATGTTTGAGGTAAACAAAGACATGAATAAAGTACATGAGGTACTTACTAGACCAATATAGCAGGAAAATTCCCATTTTTCAAAAGAGAAGAGAAAAGGAAGACTAGTCAACGCCCAAAGTCATACCCTGTTTGGTTGAAAAATTAACGCGGCATTCGGATATTGTGGAAGAAGAGACTTACATCACTACGGCAGTCCAAGACAAAATGTCCAAATTCCACACCATCCAAACCCATCCCCCAACTTCGATTTCCAAACTTGTCTTCCATCCAACGTCCTAAAATCATCAATCAACCCGACCCATCTCTTTTTCTATAAAGCCAAGACTTCAACACATATCTCCCACTTCAATTTCTCTCTGTAAAAAGAAAAAAAAAAAAGAAAACAATCAAAGAAACAGAGAGCTTCAGTTGAAGAAACAGAGAAAACAGGGGCGACCTGACCTTAAAGAACACAGAAGCCAATGGCAGGGAAACTGAAAATGGTTTCACTTGTAATGGCTGTAATGGCAGCTTTAATTCATAGCTCTACGGCTGCAACCTATGTGGTGGGTGATGGCTTGGGTTGGACCATTCCTGCTACTGATCCTTCAGCTTACACCACCTGGGCTTCCAATAAAACCTTCACCGTTGGTGACATTCTTGGTACTAATTCATACCCTTTCTTTTTCTTTAAATATACTCTCTATTAGTTGCTAATAGTCTAATACAATGTTTTGGATTGGATGACAGTATTTAATTTTGCAACGGGAGCACATGATGCGGCTGAAGTGACAAGGGCAGCTTATGATGGCTGCAATGGAAACAACCCCATTTCTCTTCACAGCAATGGACCTTCAAATATTACTTTAACTTCACCTGGTCAACATTACTTCATCTGTACCGTTAGCGGCCATTGCTCCATCGGTCAAAAACTTTCCATTACTGTTACTGCTTCCCCTTCATCTTCTCCTTCTCCACAGCCAACAACCATTCCTTCTCCAACACCCGCACCGGCGGCCGTTGTGCCTACTCCAGCTGCTCCACAACCAAACACACCCGCTCCTTTAGCCCCAGAACCAAACACACCCGCTCCGTCTTTTGCCCCACAACCAAACACACCTGCTCCATCATTCGCCCCAGCACCTGCTCCCTCTAGAGGACCTGTGACTTACACTGTCGGAGATTTAATGGGTTGGACTATCCCCGCCAACGGTGGCGCCGCTGCTTACCAGAACTGGGCTCGCGGCAAAACCTTCGTCGTCGGAGATATTCTTGGTAATTGCTTAAATACCTTTAATTTTTTTTCTCTGTTGCAATTTGAAATTCCCTTTTGGTGACGATGAATTTATGAATTACATCGGGATTCCGATGGACAGTTCGTTCGAACTCGTCGAGCTGTTGTATTGGGTATGAATAATTCGATGGAATTTGGGAACTGTGATTCTCTTGACTAATTCAGATCAATTTCGTATATTTGTTCTGTTTTGCAGTCTTCAATTATGCGAATTCAACACACGACGTGGCGGAGGTGACGAGTCAGAACTACGCGTCGTGCAACGGCACTTCTCCCATCTCCATCGCAACCAACCCGCCCGCCAGAATCACTCTCACCACCGCCGGCGAACATTCCTTCATCTGTACGTTCCCACGCCACTGTGATTTAGGCCAAAAGCTCGCCATCAATGTAACTTCCACCGCCACAATGCCCGCCTCCCCCACATCCTCGCCTCCATCCATCGCCACCTCCCCGTCATCCAACGTCCCCTCATCACCGTCGCCGACAAGTGCTCCACCACCTCCAAACTCCGCCACCTCACTCGGCGTTGCCGGCTTATCGGTCACCTTCTTGTCAATTGCCGTGGCCTTGATGTACTAAAAAAGGCTAAATGTAATAGTGTGATTCATTTATTATTACGTATGGGGAATGTACTAATTGATTGTCAGTTTTCTTTTTTATTATTATGATTCAGTTTTGTTTTAAGAATATAAAGCTGTTTTTATTTTTCAGCTTTCCTATATATACATGTAATTTTGAGCTCGAAAAGGTTATATCACATAATTTTCATTAAAAAATATGCCTATGTTTAGCGATGTTAGTAATATATTGCGAAAATATAAAAAGCAAGCTAAAATACATATAAATAACCGAATATATGATTAACAAAATATTTCATTCAGATATAGTTTATCAACATTAACAACTGAACAAATCAATCTTAACCGTCTGATCAATCTAATAGCGTCGATTGACTTCCTTGGATTGCCAAGTTGATAAGTCATGTATTTTCGTCTGATTGGTCTTCTCTTCCAATTTTGATGACATGACAGATTGAAGAATTTATGCATGTTCAGTTGCCCATATTGTATTCGTCTTTGATGAAATGTCGATATACAATATTATGTCTTGGGATAAATATCTTCCCGTTCTAAGATATCTTTTCGTACACTGTTGTTGCTGTTGTCATAGAGTGTCAGACCAAATCTGAGCTTCCCTTCTAATAGATAAGTCGTTTTATATGTGAGCTTCATCTATTTTCTGGTTGCTAGTTATGTCTGCTTCAGATCAGGAGTTTTAAAGTTGATGGATGAAATTATGCTCACGACTTTCTCCTTTTAATTTTTGTCGTTGTGCCTTCCTATACTCGCGAGTAACTTTTTGTCAGTTTGTTGTTAGTGATGGTTACTTCTCTTTCATTTGTTGTTACATATTCTCGGTCCCGTTTACAAGCATTTCTTCAGAACATGCTACAAAGTTTTTCAAGCACTCATTTGACAGGCCGTTGTCAATCTTCCCATTGAGAGTGTTGCTGCCCACCCTTCTGTTAAAGATGTTACCGCCAATGCAACCATAGTTTTTGTGTCTTTTTGTAATTTTCCTTTCCTTAAGATCTAGCAAGTTTTCTCTCTTATTTTCTACGTAGCACTTTTTTCGTTGTCACTTCTTCCATTCCTAGGGACTTGTTTGTTTGAGAATGGCTTCTAATTATCTTTTGAGAACAGTTACTGATTGTAAAGTTTCTCCGGTTTCATTCGCTACGGGCTCATTGATAGAGTTTCTCTAGCTTCCTCATTTTTCTTTTTCCTTTTCTCGTATATTAAGATATGTGAGATGAATGTTGTACAAAAATAATAATATAATAATTCATTGAAATGAATAAGAAATAAGTGTACCATTTCATAATTTCATCGTAGGAGTTTGATGCCCCACGTTCATTAGTAGAGTTTCTCATGGTTCCTTATTTTCTTTTTCCTTCTCTCGTATTATATTTTCCCTTTTTACTTTTGCTTTGATCAATAAGAATCACTTTGATTGTGAAATTTTTCTTCTATTCAACTCCATTTTTGTTGTACTTCATTCTTTCTTCAAAAACAGTAAAATTTTAGGGATCAAATTTCGTTCTTGTACCAACTTCAAGCCTTCAATTTCCCTTTGTAACATAATTTGTTCTTGTCACTTCAATCTTTTTTGGACAACAAATATATTTTCGGTTGTGAAATTCATTCCTGAGAATAAGACTTTAATTTCTTTTAGAAAGAAGGACTTATGATCTGCATGTTTATGAGGACTTAGGAGCAAATAAAGAACCATAACCCTGTTTTCATTTTAAGAGAATGACTTATGAACTATCCGCTTCCAAGGACTTAGGTTCAAATAAAAATCATGGTCTCGTGTTCATTTTTTTCATTAGAGAGAACTTATGAGTTGCCCGCTCCAAAAGGCTTACGCCCTTATTTCATTTCTGATTTTCTTTGTAAGCTTCTCTTTCACATCCCAATCTCTACGAGTAACCATTTTAGTTACCTTTTTTAGGACGAGGTCTGCTTATTTGTATTCAAATAGTATATTTGCTTTCTTTAGCTGTATCTGTTGTCAAATTTTTAGCAATTTTCTTATCTATAAGTCTGGCAAGTTTCTGTTTTGACATTTCCAATTTTCTTCTGAGAACGATATCCGTAGACACTCTCAAAGACTTAAGTTTTTCACAAAACTTAGGGGCACTGTGATTCCCTTCTAAAGATGATGTTCGTAGACAAAAATCTCTATGGACTTAAACTTTTTTAAGCTCGGGGGTCCGTTTCATTTTGAAGACGATACTCATTGACAACAATCTCCACGGACTTAAACATTTTCAAGCTTAGGGGCACGTTTCCTTCTGAAGACGATGTTCGTAGACAACAATCTCGATGGACATAAGCTTTTTCAAACTCAGAGGCCCATTTCCTTTTAAAGACGTGTGGACAATAATCCCCATGGACATAAGCTTTTTCAAGATCAGGGTCTCGTTTCCTTCTAAGGACAATGATTATGGACAATAATCTCCAAGGACTTAAGCTTTTTGAAGCTCAGAGGCCTGTTTTCTTCAAACAGTGATGTCTGTAGATAACAATCTACATGGACTTAAGCTTTTTTAAGCTCAGGGGCCCCTTTCCTTCTGAGAACGGTGTCCGTAGATACTCCCAAGGACTTAGACTTTGAAAGCTCATGGGCTCTATGATTTCCTATCGGGCTCTTTGATAGAGTTTCTCCATTTACTTTTTTACAGGTTTATAGGTAAAGTTTCTCCCATTTGTTTTTCTTTTTCTTTTTGGCATAAACAAAGATTTATGACAAAAAATTTGAAAAAAACATCATATATTATATGTTAATAGAATGAGTAGGGAACGAGTTTACCGTTTCACAATTTTATCATAGGGATCTGAGTTTGATGCCCCATGTCCATCATTTTCAGAACCGATTCTTTTGTTTGAAATAAATATTGAATGATGTCCTTGAATCATATTCATGATTTGTTGTGATGAGCGTTGTCGTTTCAAAACCTAAATATTTTACTTCATGTAATTCCATACTGATTTGCTTTTGAGAAGTCTACCGTACCTTTCTCCAGGGAGTTCGGAAGATCACTATATAAATATTTTCAAGAAGTTGACTTCCGTAGCTTTATAGTGACATATGATTTATCACGTAACTGTTCTTGTGTTTGTGAAGTTTAATAAACGAAGCTGACTAATCTGCACAGTCTTCTTTCTTGAATAACCATAACAAAAATTACCATAACTTTTGCTTGGGAATTCTGAATTGAGTTCTGTAAAATTTTATGAGAAGTAAACTTCCATATATTTTCAATAATATATTATTCACCACTTTATAGGTTTCAATTGGTACAGTATGATTTCTGAAATTCACTATTCTGTATAATCTTCGTTTCTGAATAACTTTCATGAAAATTATCATAACTTTTACTTGATAGCGCTAAATCGGGTTCTGCAAAATTCTTCAATAAGAAGACACCCATATCATTCTAAATATAAATAATTTGTCATGCAATACTATCTAAATCGATGCAGTTTAAAAATTAAATTTGAAATGACGTGAAAAAAGTTACTTTCCTGAACATCATGTGCAGAAACTACCATAACTTTTAATCGGGAGATCTAAATTGAACTCTATAAAAAAATTTAGAAATTTTTTTGTATCTTTCAAATAATATAAGATTCACTGTGCAGCTCATTTCTAGTTGGTTCAGATTAATGTTTGAATTTGGCAGTTCTGCATAATCTTTCTTTCGAACAACTTTCATGAAAATCACCAAATTGAGTTCCGCAAAATTCTTGAGAAGATAATTTCCATATTTTTCTAATGATGTATGATTTTCTAAGTAGCTTCTTTCTGTTAAGTATAGTTTAATAATCAAATCTGATTGTTAGGTATTGGTTTGTACGTCAAATGTCATCCGTTGAGAAGATCTCTCATTTTGGTAGCGGCTTGTATTTTCTTTCATAAAGACCCAACTGATTTGGAGCCTTCCGTAGTAGTCAAACATATGTGAGTCTGAACTTTGATTCTTTCATCTGTCGTTGGCCGCTCCTTCCTTGCCATTTTTCTGCTCTCCCTTTTATGCTATTTCATTTATGGTTCTAGTTTCCGATATTTACGCTTTTGGAATTTTGAGTTTGGGGTTTCGGTTTTCTGCTTGCGGTTTGCATCCGTTCTTCACGCATTTACGTTGTGGAATTACTTTGTAATTTGGTCGCTTAGGCTTCATAGTTTGTGCATCTTTTATCCCCCCGCACTTTTGCATATAGAAAAGGAAAGAGAGAATTTTCAAAAATACACTGATTAAATTTATGTTTTCGTTCATCAACCATGAAATGAATTTTTTTTAGCTTGAGATAAGTTTGAATTTTTTTAATTAGAATCTAAAATTTGATTTGATTTAAAATTTAAAGTTTAAAATAATCTTATCATAACAAGTTTTAGATAAGATGTTTCGAAATTTAAAATTCAAAATATAATTTAAAATTTAAATTCGAACTTGAATTCAAATTCAAGTTAATCTTATCAAAACAAGTTTCAGATAAGATTTTTTAAAATTCAAAACTTTGTTTATCATACATCAAAGTTATTTAACAAATGCCTTCTACGACCTTTTCATATCTATAATGACGTAAAAACATACGTCAATAATAACGCCAAAGTTATATGAAAAGAACGAGTTTACCGTTTTTCCATTTCCGTTCTCATTATCATTTCCGTCGCCGGCGCCGTTTCCGTTGCCACGCCATTTCCGTTCCTATTGTCATGGAGTTCATAATTTGATTCCTTCGGTCAATATCCTGAATTATTTTTCTTCTCGTTCTTAAAGTTCAGTATATTTTTACAATGTCATCACAATGACTTTGTTGCCCTGACTTCCATATTCTTCAAAGTTGTTTCTTGTTTTTCAAATCTCGTATCTCGAGCGTGTTCTTCGCCTTGAAGGCATCAGTAAAATCTGTTAACTTTTAGAGAAACTTGATTTTTTAGATCTAAAAAGTTTCGTGTTAAAAAAGTAAGAAGATATGAGAATCTTGAGCGTTAATTCACTCTCAATAAGAGGACCAAATGTAATGGAACAAATTCACGATTTTGAGAATTGGTCGTGAATTCCTTACATGATAATGAGAAAATAAAGAGTAAGGATAAATGAGTAATGGACATCATGATTTATGTGAAAAATCCTTAAAGTAAAGAAAAACCATGGGAAAACTTTGATAGTATTTTCATTATGGATAAGAGGTTTACAAGGTTAATGCATGTTACACATTGTGCTTGCTTCTTGTGTGTGTTAAGAGTCTTTTTAGAGTTATATTTTATCTCTATTTATAGGTCTTCAATAGAATGTGGTGTTACTTATCTAACTCTATCTGAAAATAAGATCAACAGAATATTTCATTGAGATCTAGTTTATCAACATTAACAATTGAACAAATCAATCTCAATCGTCAAATCAATCAATGATCTCGATTGACTTCTTTGGATCGCCACGTTGGTAAGCCATGTATTTTTGTCTGATTGGTCTTCTCTTCCAACTTTCGGTGACATGGCGGATTGAAGAGTTTATGCTCGTTCAGGAAAAATTCTTTGGTACCACTTATATTTTGTTTAAATGATATAGAACACCTTTTAATTTAAAAAATAACAAATATCACCATTCATGTTACGTTTGACTGATAGAAAAAAACCCACAATTGTTACTAATATCATTTTTTAAATAGCATGTTGTACCAAAATCACCCTTCTCTTTATTCTCAATTTTAAAAAGTTAATTTTTTAATATCCAAATTAGAATTTATCTAAACTCGAAACAACTCGGATTGACTTGTATTTTGGGTTAGAAAAATAGTTTGATCGGGTTGATCACAAAAATAATCTTGTATATTTACAACCGAACACATTTTCAACATAATAAACTTATTTATCATTTTTTAAACTATACGAATACAACATTACAAGGCGTGAATATTTTCATAAAAAATAGTACTTGACAGATAGTGGTGGCCAAAGTGTTTCCAATATTCACAACTAAACTAATTGTGCTGGACTGTTATTATATAAAAAGTAAACGATATTAAGTATATTCCAAACATAATATTTTTATTTTGACACAAAAAATAAGATTTTCTTTTTCTAGAGACCAAAGTAAGGTGACTTGAATCTTAAAGCATAACCACAATAGTACGGACGTGATATTGATAAAATATTATTTAAGTCTTGTTTTTTAAATTAGCATTCAGCACTGATTCGGGAAAAAAGATAGTATGAGTTTATTTATTTTATTATAATTATGGCAGCAAAAATCATAATTCCAATTCATAAATGGTAGAGGATAACTTTTTTTTGAAAGATAATTAGAATTAAACATCAAACATAAGCAAGTCTACAACATCAGGAGGGTCATAACCCATCCAATAGATATAAGGTTCTATGTCAGAAGCTAGGCTAGACAGATGATCAGCTACACTATTACAAACTCTACGAATATAAGAAATAGAACATGAGGGAAACTTCTGTAGAAGATCTTAATATTGTTGACGATGGCTTCGCATTCAGCCAGACAAGAAATTGTTAATATCATTTATCACTAGTCTCAATATATAAATTATGCAACAAAGCATAAGATAATCCTTCAAAGATGGCCATAGCTTCTAAAACTAAAGCTGACAGATTACCAGCAATATATTCAGACATAACAGCCACCAATTTTCCAGAACTATTGCGAGTAATAATGCCCAAACCTGATTGAGATGCGTCCACATTCATTTTGAGATTGGAGCCTTGTGGTGGAGACCATCGTGGAGGAGGAATTGTTATGTGCATCGAATTGTTGGATTCTGTCTTCTTTGGATGGTAGTTCTGCCATTCAGAAAGGAAATCCAAGGCAAAAAAAAAACTGCTTGCCCTCTTCGATACGGTTTGCCATGGAGTATGTTGTTTCTTTGATTCCATATGTTCCACATAATCATTACCATTTTAGCTAATTGGTCAGATTCCAGCTGCAAAAATTTGGAAATAATAGTATCAGCCAAATAGAGAATATTTTTAATCTGTAATAAATTTATCCAGTCAATTGATTTCCGTACTTCCAAAGCGAACAAGCAAATAAATAAGGCATGGACAGTAGTATCCAAATCTCCACATAAAGGACAATCCCCTCTAACTTGAGTTCCTCTCCTACAGCGGTTGTAAGTTGCGGGAATGATATCCTAAGAGGCACGCTATATAAAAAGTTTGACTTTTAGAGGTGTTTTTAGGGACCAAAGTTTTCTCCACTAAGGGTTTAGACCGGTAGCAGATGAGGAAATCTGAGGCCGGTTTAAGGACATGGCTAAATGATAGCCACTCTTCACTGAATAATTCCCCAATTTCTCAAAGTGCCAGATAATAGTGTCTGGGCCTCCCTTGGAACCAAGGGGATAGATAGAATGGAAGTAACATGTGCTTCTCCAAAAGCCAACCTTAATCTACTACAATCCCATCTGTTTTGAATAATAAAAACATTGACTTTCGAGTTCCGAAAATTGGGATGATAGTAGAAAGGTTTAAAAGAATGTGATATGGGTAACCAAGCTGAGTTTGAAACTGAAATTAAAGCTTCATCGCCTGCCCTCCATCTAAACCCCTTTAACAATAGGATGGATCTCCAAGCATAAGAACAAGCTGACTTTTGAGGGTCCAAGAGGGAAGATGATTTAGGGAAGTATATATCCTTCAGAACTGTGGTTAAAATGAAATTTTAAATCAACTTGACTCGCTTAAATAGTGACAAAAAAGAATATTTTTTGTGAACTTATCACATCATATCATTATCTTTCAAAGTAATTGTTTGAATTTACCAAATTTTTTAGTTAATTGGTTCAACCATTTTAAATGGGTGTTAGAATTGAAATAGCTGTAAACAAAAATTTCTATAAGTATATAATAACACCACCGTGTCTCACAGTCCACAAGTACCTTTTTTAGAGAACTATAACATGGTCAACTTTTCAAGCTCAAAGTATAAAGATGACTGAAAACTTTTTTTTTGAAAAATGGTCAAAATAATGTAAACATTCTTTTTACATCGTGTAATTTTTGGGAAAACTACAACACGAACATTTTTGCAAAAAAAAAGTTTTCTAATTATTTTTGTAATTTGAGCTAGAAAATTAACTTTTCTTGTCATTTTCAGTATTTTTAACACCGTAAGTCTTTTCTCATAGTATATAAAATTAATTTTATTTAATTAAGGGATATTATTAGAATTAGCGTTTGTTTTCTCATTAAAGTAATTTATTAATTAACATTACTCTCTTTACAAAAATTCAGCATACAAAGAGTTGAAATTCATTAAAAGCTACCCAGTCAAAGGTGAGCCCTACTTTACAGCTTTTGCACGTTGCGGTTGTACTAATGGTGCAATTTTAACTATCCTCTTTTATCATTACCAACTCTAAAGTATAGATAGAGGCTTAATTAATTGTATTAACCTAATTTATCTCATCTTTATCGTCTTTCTAAAAAGATTCATTTATAATGAGATCATGAGAAATCATTCAAGGTCTGAAATGTAAAAACACATTTTATATCTAGTCTGGTTTCTAGTTATATAATTTTTTTGCCAATTTGGTCCAGACTTTTAAGAGGATGCAATTAACACTCCTATTCAATTTGACCTAAAAATCAATTACCACGCCTTCAAATATCGTGAATTTTTGGAATATAATTTTCCATTAGTGCTATTCTTAGAGGAGTTGAGTGCAATAACCGTCACATCACGTGAGTGTATTTATATGTATGATCAACCGTCAACAAATGATATATATAATTTGGCAACATAGAGCTTGAGATTGAAAGAGCATTTTGAACCAACTTTTAGAAAATGATAAAATGATAGTGAGAAGAGGATTTCAGAAAAAAAAAACAAATATTCAAGTCTAATGAGTAAATGAACCAAAATTTTGAAAGTGTCCAAAGCCTCTAACAATGAAGGAAAATGTGACGTCCCGATCTTCGAGGGTTAAACATACTTGTAATTTCACAATTTTGAAATTTCCATTTCGAAACAAACCCTAATTTTGAGAATATTCCTAAATTGAATAATTGAAATTTAAACTAAACCATATATAATTAAAATTATTTTACCAAAATTACAAATAATCACTTTTTAAAATCATTTTATCTTTGAAATCAATTTTACAAGAATGCTCATTTACGAAGAGCCGGGATATTACATTCTCCCCTCTTTAAAACTTTCGTTCTCGGAAGGAAGATGCCACCTTTTTTAAAACACTAGAAATAACCAAAAAGAATCCAAAACTCAATCAACGGTAAAACACAAAACACAAATGAACAAAACAAAATCAATGATCAAACAACGAGAAGACTGAATGCCCAAAAGCAAAAAGTATACCGATAAAAACTGTAGTTTAATCGCCGGCTTCCTGATGCGTCAAAGCGAATGCCTTTCCTTTATTCCTGTTGATTGTTGTGCTATCGTTCTGACCTTATTTGTTCAACGGACAATCCTTGAGATAATGTCCAGTTTTCCCACACTTAAAACAAGCATTAATCTTCCGATAACACCGCCCGACGTGGCTTTTGTTGCAAGTGACGCAAACAGGATGAGAATCTCTAACTTGTTTCTTTGCATCTCATTGTTCAAAATGGTCGTCATAAAGCTTTATTTTCTCTTGCGATGAGCGATCATTCCGTGGCAGCTCTCTTGGTGGAAGATTCTGCTCCATTAACCATGCTGCTTCAACCACTGCTGCATAAATGATATGCTTGTGGAGTGACACAGAACCCTTTATCTCTGGACGAAGTCCCCTTTCGAACGTGTGAGCCTTCTTGATCTAGCTATCAACGTAATGCGTGGCGTAACGAGATAATTCTTTGAAATTCCTCTCATAATCAGCAACAGTCCTATTACCTTGCACCAGCCTAAGAAATTCAACCTCCTTGCTCGCTCTAACGATGATCGAAAAATACTTCTCGAAAAATAGCTCCTTAAACCGATCCCAAGTCACCGGATTATGCATAACATCATGAGCTCTTTGTGTGAGCTCCCACCATTTTCGAGCTTCTTGCGTCAGCATAAAAGTTGCACAAACAACCTTTTGAATCTCAGAACACATCATAAACTGGAAGATCAGCTCCAATCTCGCAATTCAATCATCAGCTAACAATGGATCAGACGAAAGACCGTCAAATTCAGACGGGTTCAGCCTCCTGAAAGTGTGGATCCGCTACACGTTGACCGTTGTCATCTGTTCCGGTTGCTGTAGTTGAGCTGGGTGAGTCATCGCTGTCTGCCTCAACAACTCCAAAAATTCTTGAAACAATTCGATCATGGTTGCCGAAGGGTTCACAGCAGGATCAACCAATGCATGATTGTTGTTTCTCATAGGGGGAGCCATTACTCTACTACCCACCAAAATTCAAGACTTACCAAAAGCCTAATCTTATTGTACAAATATAACATATACGTAACAAACATGCCATAATGAAACTAAAGCACGTCATACTGAATCAATAATTAAAACATACATATCATGCGTACTTGACTTGTAAGGTGATGGAGGAGCCGAGTAGGTGACATGCCATATTTTTCACTATGAAAAGTCTACAGAATCTAAAACCATTGCTCTGGTACCAAACTGTGACACCTCGATCCCTGAAGGTTAAACATACGTGTAATTTCATAATTTTGAAATCTCCAATTCGAAACAGACCCTAGTTTTGAGAAAATTTTCAAATTGAAAATTCGTAATTTACCATGATGGGAAAAACCCTGACCTTAAATAGCGGAAGCATTAAATTTATCCATGATCGAAATCTTAATCATAAAATAGCGAAAGCGATAAAATGTCTTAAATGCATAATTAATAAAACCTTGAAAAACTGAATTAAATTCTGAAATAACGTCAAAACTTGAAATCCATAATCCATGAAACTTCCACTCATCATAATTCTTAGAAAATCATATCGTAAAATAAATACTTGAATAACCAAGTTTAATAGAAAATGATTTCCTAAATTTTTAATCAAATCATAAACTGAAAACATAAATTCATCTGATCTAACTGGTTATGGCAGTCTCCCACTCATGCTGCTCGCCATCACCACCTGCATCATAATTACTTGTGGGGGAATGAGTATTTTAAAATACTCAGTAAGCAAACTCACATAATAACATGCATCCACATGTCATAAATGCAATCATGACATTTAACATAACTGAACTTGACATATAATATAAATGAAATAAAGTAACGTACTTGATCATGACATAACATAACTGAACTTGACATATAACATAAATGAAATAAAGTAATGTACTTGATCATGACATGGCTTAACATAGCACGCAGATAACACGTGTCTCAAACAGAATCATTTAACAATATTAATCATATCTTGGCTTGTCATATCCTCTAGTTAATAACCTAATAAGAACTGATCACACGTTAACTGAAACACATCATGATGAATTGGGCGACGAAACATATGGCACACATCAGACGATGAAACAGATGACACTCATTGGGCGACATAACAGATGGCACTCATAGGTGATGAAAAACGTGAACAGATGGCACTTCATGAGTGACGGAAAACATTTACAGATGACACCCAATAAATGACCAAAACGTGAACAGATGACACCATATGTGTGACGAAAGCATGAACAGATGACATCCATTTGTTTAACAGAACATAACGTGAACAGACATGATTCGTTGTTAACTAAAGATCATGCTTAAGTTCATATTTTACTTAATTACCACTTGAATGAATTAACCCCATAACTTGCAGAATCCAACGTATGACAAAAATTAATCATATAATACATACTGATACATATAACAGAATCACACATGATAACATACTACGCAAAATCAATAATACTCAAACATTTATCTCATGATAATCACATTAATAACTGAACAGAAATCAATTACCAAAGTGTTAACCAAATATAATAATTATCGAAAAATGGTTAAATAGATAGCAAATACATGATACAATTATAACATTAGAGTCACATCGTTATATAAGTCAATTTACCCAAACATATTTATGAAAGTAACATGCTTATAGATAATTAAAGCTGATGAGAATAACACATGTGTCACATAATTTCACTTACACAAAGCATATACATTTATAACAACGAGAGTCACATCATCATGTAAGCCCACTTACCTGAAGCGGAAGAATGAATTGAACAATTAATGACCTGAAATCCGAAAAAAATATAATAACTAAATTGTTTTGAAATAAAATAACATAAACACATTTTTAATATCATAAAATATCTGATGGACCGGTTCAGATCGGTCCGAGTGAGCTGAACCGGTTCAGTTCGTGATGAACCAGTTCAGAACAGAGCAACTGGGTGCAAGACCCAGTTACAGAACAGAAAGCACGACAAACATGGAGGGGAAGAGAGAGAGAAAATGAGAAGGAGAGGGAAACAAAGAAGGGAAGAGAAATAGTGAGGGAAACTGAGAGGGGAAGAGAGAGAGGGATGAAGAGAGAAACAGAGATAGAGAGAAGCAGAGAGAGACAGAGGTAGAGAGAGAAAAATGGAGGACGAGAGAAAGGGAAACAGAGGGAAGGGGAAAAGGAGCCTCGGTGATGACAAAAGTAAAGGGAGAGAGATAGAGAGAAAGAAGAAGGATGCAGAGAGACAGAGAGAGAGAGAAGGAGAAAGAAACAGAGAGAGGAAAGAAAAGAAAAATAGTGAGGGAATGAAGAAAGAGCCAGGGGATATCTGAGAAAGAAAAACGGAGGGAGGGAGGGAGAGCAATAAAGGGTTACAGAGAAGTAGTAGAAAAGAGAAGAGAAAAACAGAGAGGGGAAGAAATAGGGAGAGAAAGACGAAGAAAGGACGAGAGAGAGAGAGAGACAAAAACAGAGAGAGAAAGAGATTAAAGAAAGAAAGGGAAGATTACCCAAATTCAATTAGAGAGAGACCAAGAAGGAGAAGAGCTGATGGTTGCAGGTGGCTGCGCGGGGGAGGAGAGGGCTGCGAGAGAAGAAATTGTTTTTTTGGAATATATATATATATAATAGGTTAAAGGTTGGTTTAGGGTTTATATGTATGTAGTATGAGTGGATTTCAACTGAGGATTGAGATTTCTTAATCAAGGATAAAATAGGGTTAGGGTAATACTAGGGTATACATAAGCATATGGTGTGAGTGAGTTAAAATTTTATAATATAAATTAAAATTCTTTTAAAAATTAAATAATTGAAATTTAAACTAAACCATATATAATTAAAATTATTTTACCAAAATCACAGGTAATCACTTTTTAAAATCAAATTTTAAAATCATTTTATCTTTGAAATCAATTTTACAAAAATGCCCATTTACGAAGAGTCGGGATATTACAGAAAAGCATTCAAGCGGCATCCACTTCAACTAATCCTTCCTAACTAGTTGGCAGTGGACCCTCTTCATAATCTCATCTTAACAAATTTTACTCAGTGGCAACGTCCAGTCATCGCTCATTGTAACCATAATTGCGCGACCATGCATCTACGAGGGATTCTCATGTACGCTACCTTTCATATTTTGCCATGTCATTGACTGTGAATCCAAGTAGGAAGAACACAAAAAGCATGCCACATTGATGAGATATGTAACATTTATCCTAGACCCTCCAAATGGTACCTAACAACTAGGTCCTTTCACAAAGTGGAAGACAACACATCCACGGCTTGGCGAAGGGATGTCCTTTCTAATGTAGTATAACTTCATTACAGTCCTACCAAACTAAAGCGCAATAATTGTTCTCAGGTACTGGACCCACTTAAGTCTTAGTAAGTTAACTCAGTAGGTTCAAGAGTTTGAGTGAATACATCCAAAGAATACAAGATAAAATTACATAGGTTAACATAGGCGTAGATCAAGAAAACGCGTCGAAAAGTGAAAGATTGCACTTGACAGTAGTTCATAGGAATGATCATGTACCATCATAGCAAATCAAAGGCAAGCTAATTTAATATTATTGAATAAGAAAATAAATGCATCGAATCCTAGCAGAATAATGTAACAAAGGGTTTTAATTACAATTTTTAATCACAAGAACTAGTAGTATTAACCACAAGTTGTATAGGGAGTATGTTTGCAAAATAGTCAACATACATGAAATTTTACTTTTTTGTATTTTAATCATTGATCATGCCTATGTCTGATCTAGGTCGGGTGTGTGAGTGAAAAGCGATCTAGTAATTAAGAAAGCCTTCGAAATGTGGAGGGCTAGCACGAAGGAAATGATGAGCATACATGGTGACAATCGTCGATGGGAGAACCTCTTTGGGGTCTCCCAGAGGTATGGTAGTTGTGAAACTCCAGTATGTGAGAAAAATGAGTACGAATGAGAGAGTGGGAGAGATAGATGATAGTGATGAGTAAATGTGTACATGCCCCTATTGAATGAGGGGTGAATCCTTTTATAAAGAGAAATGGAGGGGTAACCCTATCTTAGGTAATCAATGGGTGATAGACACGCACGTTACTGTCAACGTTAGTCCAATGTTTGGAATGTTGTATGCCTCTAGATTCATTCTCAATGAAAGGAAGGCACGTCTAAAGCTACTAAGGATGCCACAACGACTAACTGACTGACAAGCCTCATCCTAATCCTACCAAGTTATATGTCTCTAGTTTGTTCCTAGGGAGATAGGTTCATCCAAGTCATGACACTTAATTTAAGGTTGAGAGGTGTAGGGTCAGATGTAGCAACCGCAGAGGGACCCATGGCAACAACACCCATAGTGTTTGCAGTGGGATGCACCCATGTACAATGGCGGATGGTGTAATAGTGCCCACGTAGGGGTTCAACCTAAGTGCTCTAATAAGGGAGGACAACACAGTATCAATGCGTTCCCATAAGGGAGGAAATCACAAGGGTGGCAAGTACTTCAAAAAGGTAGGCATCACAAGAGCGTTAAGCACTCCTATGAGGGAGGCCTCACAAAGATGGAAAATACTCCTCTGAGGAAGGAACACAAGGACGACAAGCACTCCTATGAGGGAGACATTACGAAGGTGATAAAAAATAGGATAGAGGTTAGCATTCCTATAATGGAGGTATTATGGTGGTGGCATAATGTGATGCAAACTAACACTTCTCTGATGGAGTCATTCCAAAGATGAAATAACATGGTCAATGGAGGTGACTTTGCACATCTCAGTCTCAGCGACAACGGGTTAACGCAGCAATGGTCAAACTTCATGTAAAACCCTATTCAAATCCAATGATATTATGCATTCAAATTTAAAAGATAACGAATATTGATACTATAAGATTTTGATCATTATACTAATACTTCATATAAAAACTTATTCAAACCCATGGTTGTTAGAATCATGTATGGAATAAAAATCATGTGGGATCATGGTAGAATCATTTAGGATCATGAGATCCATATACAATCTCATCGATCCTATAATCTGGCTTATTTAATAAATTAATTAATGGGCAATTGTTGGTGGGATTCAAACCGTTGCACAAGGGGTTTAATCATTGAGCATTTAACCACTAAACTAAGAGTGTATGTAATAAAAATGATTTTTTTTATATTTAATTAAATATTTTATTATTTTTTATGACATTTCAATTTGTTTACTTTAGGACTCACCACAAATAATATTTAAACATATCAAATTATGATAAACTCCATCATTTTTTATTATATTTAAACTTATTTATTTTAAGACTTGCACTACTAATTTATTAAATTTGAACTTATAATTTAGACACTCCTCAACTAGAGTTGCACAAACCTAATATGTTTTATTTACAAAGATGTTTCAAGTGCTAAGATTATATAAATAATAAAATTGTGGTATTCACAATAAAAAATATATATAGATGTATCATTTTAATAGAATTAATTAATCTTTTTATATTGTTTTCTATTGACGATTATAAAATAAATTAATTATCGACTAATATTAAGATCATTAACCTTTTATGTCAATTGTATTTGTAAGCGATGTATGGTCCCTAAGTTATGTATTTATGTTAAAAAATCATTCAATCAATTACAAAAAATTAAAATTTATAAATATTATTTTTAGTACTTTTCTTTGCTCATTTTTCTTACTTTTTAAATTAATGAGCTGGAAAAATTATATATATTACGCATTGGGTCTATTTTTTTTGCCAATCGCATTTGGTCATTGAATTTAGCAATCCAAAGTCTATGCTAAACTTACATAAAAAGTTCAAATTTAACTTTTAATAAAAATTATACATAGATTTTAGATAAAACATTTTGTATTTAGGATATTTTTTAGATTTTTTATTGACTCATTTTTTCACAGGTTTTTATTCACTTTCATTGAACTTTTAGTACATTACAAAGTGAAACTCATGATAACAAATAATATGAATAGACATCTCTTAAATATACCGGAAAATCGAAGAATATAATAACAAAGAACGTTACATGTCAACAAAATGTAATGAATAGAGATTCCATAGAAGTTATATCAAAAGGCAAACATAAACATATGATTTTTTATAATTTAGAAAATGAAAGGTCATGTTGCAATAAGAACCAAAATGTAATCGAAACAAAGATGAAGATATAAAAGAACTGTTGGGGGAATTATTAGATTTTCAAAAGACTAAATGCTCTCTAATTTTGTTCTTCGTTTTTTGTTTTTTAGGCAATGACAAACAATGAAATTCATTTTATTGACCACGAAAAGTTCTAGATTTTTCTTCATTTATCATGCATATTGGCAGTATATAATCTTTTTATTTATTTGTGCATAATAGCATACATATTTCTCTTTATTTGAAAGGTGAAGTTCTTTTCTTCTTTTGGCAAAAAGTTCATTAACAGAAGAAAATTTTACCCATTGTTGAACTTCGTCAAGTCAGCGGATAGATTTCTATTGTGAGAAAATCCTTTTATATCCTAAAATCTCAATTAGGCTTCTGTGAATGTCATTACTATCAAATAATCTAAAAATTAAGATTTTTCTATTAAAATTACATTATAAATTCTAAAAGGAATAAATGATATGACTCAAACCTATAACCTCTAAGGTATGAATGTGAGAACTAAACCAAATACGTCAATCTAACTTGTCCCAAAAAGTATCAAGATAAATATAGTGAATTTTGTTTGGGAATTTTCTTTTCCTCTTATTTGTTTTGTGTTTTAATTATTTCCAGGTTCTTTTTTACTTCTGACAAGAAACACAAACCTCTCCTTAACATTTAAGGATTAGTAAAGGTATGTATATTTTCGATACACATTATGATTAATTTACTATCATTTTAAAAAACTTATGTGTACATTCCATGGATAAAATTATATAGAAATAAATAAGAAACTTATCTATACATGAACACTTAAGATTTTTAGACCGTATTTATTTATCATAACTTAATATATTATACTTTATAGACAATCCGTGTAACTCACGGGGATAACACTAGTTTTAAACAATAATTAGACTAAATTTCGAGATTTTAGATCAATAGACCAAACTGATAGTTACAATGTATCAACTTTATGAGTTTAAATGTACTGATGAATAGTGAGTCTTAAAATAATTAAATTTAAATGTAATAAATTAATGGGACCCGCTAACTTTAGTTATAAAAATTAATATCATTTTAAGAATATTATATATGCATCTCTTTTTTAATTTTAATTATTAATATTTAGTAAGATTTTATGATCTTCATCTAATCGAAATTTGTAAAATTATTCTATCAATCAAAATTAAAATTATGTTTATGATAATTTTAATTATATTATTACATATATAATGATTTAATAATTTAGTTACGTACCCCAAGAAAAATCTTTGAGATCACCTATAGTTGATCATAATTGACCGGACATCGTTATCAAAGTCAAACACAACTCCAAAATGCTTACTAAATATAATGTTTTATATGTTGTTCACTCAAGCCTCAACTTACTCTTTCAAGAACAGTGCACTAACAAAATTGAGCATGCCCCTTTAAAGAAAAAAAATGGTATTATTAACTTCTATATTGAATTGTTTGTAAGACAAGACTAATAGGAGGAAAGAGAAAACCCTAACGAGGAATAATGCAATGCATGGTAGTGTTGTATTATTAATTTTAATTTACCTGTTTTCTCTCCACCCATCTCGTATTCTTTCTCTAATAATTTTACTGTTACAATAATATAGAATTTTATCATTTAAAATCAAGAAGCTAAACTCTAGCACCTTTAACCAAATGGAAGTTTGGCAATCCTTTGTAAAATGAATTGGAATTAGGTAGATTGTCATCAATCTTCATTTTAGATTTCTTTTATAAAACCCATATGAATTTTAGGGTTTTATACAATAAAATTGTTGGACTTTTTTCCCTTCTAGAGTGGGGAGGGGCAATACCACAATTGAAGTTACAATTTTTGACTTTGAATTTGACGTGACAAGTGTAATACAACCAAATAGGTGACTAGTTGTATATTCTCCAATAATGGTGGATCTGGTTTTCTAGTTATTTCTATTTTATTTTAGCACAAGTTGTTGGATATGTTAATTCATCCCTTCAAGTTCACACTGAACTTGAAGTGTAAGTGGGCTAAGCTCAAAGCTGAAGCCATGGCCATCACATATTCAATAAACATGCCACTTTTAAAACAAGCCACTTTTAAAAAAAATCATAAGATAAAAAAAAAATAAAAAATAATCACTCTCAAGTCTAAGAAAAATCGGCACCAAAAATTAGTTCACGCGTGCTCCAACGAATTTCAAGTGCAATTTGCATAAAATTTATAGAATACATATGATATATATAAAATATACTACATTTATCACAATAGGTATATATACATATTATATATTCTACATAAATCTGGAGCACGCGGGCGCAGAACAAAATAGAGTACTTGAATTTTGTCATTTTCTTGAAAAACGCACAAATGGATATTTTTTTATACTTGTAATCATTTTTTATGAATTTTTTTAATATCGATCTATTTATGAACAATATTAGTCAACAAACATAAAATAAGAAAGAAAAAAAGTCTTCTTTTCAGTGAGAACTAAAAAATAGCCGCAAAGCTTTGTTTTTGTAAGACAGTCTGAAAATGAGTAATGTGATTAATTTAGTTACAAAAATCACACAGACATAAATAATTAATTACAGTGCGCTTATGTAATTTGGTAACTAAATAATTTACTTCAGATATTTTTATTAAAAAATATTCAAACATTTATTCAATTCTCTCATGTTTTCGATCATTTACGTAGTTCTCCCAAGAATAAATATCCTTACTAGTAGATATGTAATAAGTGGCAATTCAAAACTTTTTTATTGACAAAGTGGCAATGCAAATATTCCATAGCCATACCCATCAATATACTTTTCTCATTTATGTAGAATGGCAATTTAATTTGAGAAATATTATTATCTTTTATTGTGTCGAAATAATAATTTATTATTCTTGAACCGTTTTGGATGTCTATTCTTAATGTCCATGTTATAGGGGAAGGTTGAAGTTTGAAGTTTAGAACATTATTATTGGATTCTAAATGGTCATTCATATGTATATTTTGTATGAGTTTTTCTATTTTATTGAAGAATTTAAATACATTAAATAATGAATATTTCGAAACCACGAATTATCCAATATCCTAACGGATATTATCCCTTTCCACCTCTTTAGGGTAAATATGGATACATTAAACAATATATCAATATAGTCATAAATTTAGATATTTTCTTATTCAAACCAAACTATACCCGTAAATATCCCTAAAACTAAATATATATATAGAGCCCCTAAAATCTATAAAATTTGAATACATTTACGTCGTTTTCGTTTAAATGTGCATAAAACAACTCATACAACATAAACTGTAAAAAGATTGCATCTTATTACCATGTAAGAAAATAGAATAATGATTGGACACCACGTATATAAATAATAGTGAAATGAAAAGTGGGTGACAATGATCTCATGAGGAAGCATCCTCCAATGAATAATTTAAAGCCGCATCATCACCGTACATTTGATCAAGAATGAGAACAAGTCCCATTGCAAAAGCACCATCCAAGCCAGGCTTGAGACACAGAAGAAAAACATCCTTTCCGAGAATGACAGCCGTTGATGGGTCCACCTTTCTTTTAATCTCAGCCACAGGTTCTCTTGACGATCTAACTGATCTAATACTGTAGAACATACAGCTTCTATGCGGGAAAGAACCTTCAATCAGGTACTCCTCACTAGGATCACCATACACCTCTACCGCCACGCTAGACCGTCCGATGATTGATGATCTGTATGCAGTGAAGATTGGTGCTGCTTCATCATCCTTTTTCTCACCCAGATATCCTTCCCACCGTTGATGAAGACTTGGTTTCTGTGTTCTCAAACACAACCTTACTAGAATCAATCCTTGAATTAACATTAGGAAAATCAAATTGAGTCAAGTTTACCTTTCGGCGGAGGGTAAGGAGGCACTTGCCCGACGCATCCATGAGAAGGAGCTCATTCAGGGACTGAGAATCGGGTCCGTAGGAATCGAATCGGAAAAGTAACTGAGAATTTGGATCGTAAGCGACGAAGCCATCGCCCGGAAAGAAGACGGAGGTCTTATGGACAGTGAGATGTGTCTCCTCCTCGAAACAATAACTTTGATCCACGATTGCTCCTTTTCCTCTGCTCATCCTTCATTAGCTAAGAGCTTTATCTCAGAGATTCTTTCTTACATAAATTTCAGAAGAAAAAAAGGTTTTGGTGACTCATAGCAGAGTTAGCTTTCTGTGTGGCTCATGATAATGTGTTAGTTGGGTGTTCTGGGTGTTTCTTTTGAAGTTGGTCAAATCAAATCCCATTTCAGATTCAGATTGTTGTGTTCAAATTTGTACCGCTAAAAATGTTACATATCTTTATTATTTATATACTCTTTGATGTATATGTTTCTGTGCATTATTAAGAAAAACAGGCTATACGGTGGTTTTAGAGAGTTATATAGCATTGCGATCTTTAGACCGCTGCCTAAACAACTGTCGCATAATTTAGAGTGACGGTTTTTGAACCACCAGAGTAATCGTCAGCAAATAGCCTTTTAGCCGTCAGTTTCACGTTGCTTTTAGCTGCGGTTCAACTTGCCGCTAGAAGGAAGTGGAAAAAATAAGTAAAATTTAGGAGTGTTCAAAATCAAACGGTCAAATCGAACAAATTGGTTCGATCAGCTTTTTAGGTATGTTCGGTTTGATTTGAAAAAATTATTGAACTAAAATTTCAGTTCGGTTTAGAATTTTTTTTATGGTTTTCGAATTGAATCGAACTGAACCGAAGTAAAATTTTAATTTTATATTTATTTTTTCAATAATATCATTTTAAAATTATTGTTAATTAATAATACCGAACCGACCTAAACTCACGGTTCGGTTCTGTTTTGTCGCTAAACCGAACCGTGAACACCTCTAGATTTTATGTCCAAGATTTAAGTAGGGGTGTTCACGGTTCGATTCAGTTATTCGCTAAAAATCAAATCGAACCGAAAATATTCGATTCGGCTATAAGATGAACCGAACAGTGAGTTAGAAATAACCGAACCGAACTGAAAGAATAATTCAGTTCCATTCTTCGGTTCAGAAGCTTCAAAGAAAATTGCAAAAAAAAATTCAAAAAACCAGAACTCTAAATCATCTACCAGAGCATTCTAAGTCTTAAATCTTCCATTTTTATAGAAACAAACTAGCTCTAGCTCTTTTTAATGAGAATCTAGAAACATATTTTGTTTGTAATTTAGATAAATTGGCATACAGTTCCAAACGAGAAGGAAAACTCCAGTATTTTTAAGACTCCCATGGCTAAAATTTGGCACACAGAATACCAAAACCTCAAATGTACATCCCGATTGACTTTATTGGCTATAAAATCCACCATTTTCAAAAAAACCAAACCTCAAATCTACCATTTTCAAAAGACCCAAACCTCAAATCTATCATTTTCAAGATCCACAAACCTAAAGAATCAGCCAACATGCAACTAAAAATTACTCAAATGAAAAAGGAAAAACTAGCCGTCGAGGAGAGAGAGAGAGAGAGAGAGTAACTTTGAAGCACCATGGACAACACCAGAACTCTTTAGCCGGCGACGGGAGAGAGAGAAAGATGGAGAAGAACTTGGAAGCACCATGGACAACATTGGAACTCAGATCTAACGTTGAAGAGAGAGAGAGAGAGAGAGAGAAGAACTTCAAAGTGAGAGAAATGGTTGAGAGTGGTGAGGGAGGGGCTGGAAATGAGAGAAGGCCGAAGGGTTGATAGTGGCCCTAATTTTTCATTTAGATTTATACAGTATATATGTTTCGGTTCAGTTTGGTTGGATTCAAAATTTTGGTTCGCTACAAAAGTCAAACTGAATCGAACCGAATTGAAGTAAGTTAGAGATCTAATTGAATCGATGATTTTCAGTTCGGTTCAGTTAGTTCGGTATGATTTTAAACACCCCTAGATTTAGTAACTGCCAATCAAGGTGTCTTTTGTAGGCAACGGTTCAAAATCACCAATGAAACTTTATGAATAATTTTTACATGTGGTTTATTGTTACTTCTAGCCGCGGTTTAAAAAGAAGTGAAAAAATAGAGATTTTATTTGGCGGTTAAAAAATCACACTTTGTCTTTTGGGGTGAGAGTTGAGAACCATCGGTGAACCTTTATTAATAGTGTTTATCGACAATTAGAACCACTGCTATATGTTTCAATGTATACAACCTCTTATTTCTTTTTTAAACATCCCATAATCTTTCAGAAGTATTTGTTTCACAAAAAATTTTATAATATACAATATACTACTTTCTATCAAATTAGATTTTTCAAATAGAAAACAATTTCAAAATATAACATATCTAAATTCATTTCATGTCACATTCAACATAAAATACATACTAATTCAAGTTATAATATAATTCAATTCAATCGTTTAAGGCAATGATAATATTGTCTGAAAACACATAAGAAAAGTGGTATCTTCAATCGTCATGGAATGAACAATCACGAACTTACGGAGTTCCAAAATCCTATTAAGACATACAAATGAATAAAATTAATTATAATGTTGAAATAAATATAATTGGTAATTATATAAAGCATATATGTTGGATCGGGTTTTAAAGTTTGATGAAAAATTAATGAACCACGAACAGTTCATGGGCGGAATATAAAAAAAATCAAAACAATTTTTTTATCATATTAAATATAAAACCATAACGATCATACATATTTAGATAAATGTATCGAGAAGAGAGAAATAATTTTTACATTTTCTTGTAATGGAGAATTTCTGAATTGGCGGGATCCAATTTATTGACTCGCGTTCCTCGCCCTTGAGATTCGCAGAGCTTCAATCGATCTTCACACCAATAACCAATTGTAGAATTCAAAAGTATATCTCGTAAGGATAATGTCAGGAATAAAGTGTGGGCTCTCTAAATAATTGAGGAAGAAAAAATATTTTTTCTTTTTCCTCACTATGATTTTCACGGCATCAAGGGAGGGGGGAGAGAGAAAACATTTTTCTTGCTATGAATAATCACACAATGTGATTAGGTTAAGCTTAAGTTAGAGATGCAACCCTATTACAATCTCTAATATAATAATTACAAAATTTACACATATACCCTTATATTGTAAATTATCGAAATTCACCATCTCCATGCACTGCTCTCACGAGTTTTACATCTCTCTTAGAGCCAATACTGTGTCTAAATTCATCAATTCAAATTGATAAATTAAATTGATCTCTATCAATTAATTAAATAGTTTCGTATTCACCTCAGAATTAAGATAATCATAAAAATACCCTTAAAATGTAACAATTAGATTTAGAACTAGATAAACGGATTTGCTCTAAGCTAATTTGTTACTGGTCTATTCAACATGTTTCGTAACATGTCTAGGTCAACCGTTAGAGTCCCACTCCCATGCCCGAGACCGACATCTTTTGGTTCAACCTAACAGTCGTAATTAGATTCGATTGCTCAGTCGATCCTAAGACTGCAAATAACATTCTGAACTATTTCAAAGAGTTTATCTAGAAGACCCCTCTGTCTTTACTCTTCTTACATTGATAATAGTTTCAGGACTTAAGTAAATTATAAACACTCTAATTAAAGGAAAACTTTCATTTTTTCATATAATTCAGTAATACATAAATGTTAGAGAAATAACTAAATACTCATAAATAGTTATTACATCTTACTTTATGGACACAATTCCAACAAACTTCCACTTGGACTAAGTAGGCGTGTACAATCTCATATCCACATGCCCTCCAGATGACCATCAAAGACTTTACTACTTAAAGTCTTCGTGAATGGATATGTCAAGTTGTTGACCGTCGATATGTGCGTTACCACTACATCTCCATGTTGAATGATTTCTCTGATGAGGTGATACTGTCACTCTATGTGCTTGGATCTTTTGGCTTCTCAGTTCCTTCGAGTTTGCTACAGCCTCACTATTATCGTAATAAAGTGTAATGGGCTTGTCAACATCTAGAATGACTTCTAGAGTCTTCACGAACTTTCTAAGTCAGACAGCTTCCTTTGTAGCTTCGCAAGTTGCCACATACTCAGCTTCCATGGTAGAATCAACAAAGCAAGATTGTTTGATACTTATTCATACTACTGCTTCACCATTCATGATGAACACTGATCCTGAAGTGGACCTCATGAAATCCCTATCTGCTTGGAAATCAGAATCGGTATAACCCGCCATATTCAAGTTAGTACCTGAATATGCTTGACAGCATTCCAATTCTCGAATATGAGATTAGATTGGAAACGAATCACCACGCCCAAGTCATAGCAAATATTTGGCCTTGTGCAAAGCATTGCATACATGAGACTTCATACGGCTGATGCATGGGGAATCTTTCTCATGTGTCCGTCTTCTTGAGGAGTCTTGAGAGACTACTCCTTGGAGAGACTGAATCCATGTCTAAAGGAGAGATATCCCTTCTTGGATTCTTACATACTGAAGTGATCCATCATCTTATCAATATAAGATACTTGAAACATCGTCAACTGTCTGTTTTTCCGATCCCAAAATATTTGAATATCTATGACAAAGACAGTTTCTCCAAGATCCTTCATATCAAATTGCTTTGCAAGCTAAATCTTGACATCCGACAATTTTCCTACATTATTCCCAATGACTAGAATATCATCTACGTATAAGACAAGAAAAACCACCTTCCTTCATGTATCACCTTATACACACAAGATTCATATACTAACTATTCAAAACCTAAGTTCTTGACAGTTCGATCAAATTTGATATTCCACGATCGGGACGGTTGCTTAAATCCATAAATGGAGTTCAGCAGTTCGCAAACCTTGCCCTTTTCGCCTTTCTCTATGAACCTGTCTAGTTGAGCCATATAAATGCCATCTTCATGATTGACATTCAGAAAAGCAGTCTTGACATCCATCTGCCAGATTTCATAATCGAGGATAACAACAATGGATAGGAAGATTCAGATGGACTTAAACATAGCCACCGGTGAAAATGTATTGTCATAGTCAATACCTTCATTTTGGGTGTAGCCTTTGGCTACTAGCCTAACTTTGAATGTCTCACATTCCTATCTGAATCTCTCTTTTTCTTATAAATCCATTTACACCCTACAGGTTTTACCCCTTCAAGAGGATCTACAAGCTTTCAGGCTTCGTTCAAGTACATCAATTGTATCTCGACGTTCATGGATTTTTGTCATAGATTTGCTTCAAGAACAATCATAGCCTGTGAGTAGGAAATAGGTTCATCATGATCCTTATCTGAGACTGCTGTCAAGGCATCTCCATAAGACATGTACCTGTCTTGTTGTCTCACAACCCTCTTACTATGTTGAGGCTCCATAGGCTCTGGCTATGCTGTGGTTCTTCCATTATTGAATCAGGAACAGGTCCTGATTGGGGATTCGGTGTCCTCCCACTCAATAATTCCTCTAGTATAAGTGTGCTTCTCGGCTTCACATTTCTTGTATAGTCCTCATAAAGAAAATGCGCATTCATGTCACGAATATGTTCTTGTCGGTTGGACTATAAAAGACGTATACCTTCGTTCCCTTCGAATATCCTACAGACATGCATAATTCTTATCGACTGGCCAAATTTCCTGTCTTTGGTCTTAGAATGTGTGTCGGGCATCCCCATATCCTAAGGTGGCTTATGGACGAATTTCATCCACTCCATCTTTATATGGTGTACTAGGCATCATCTTTGATGGAACTTGATTCAGAATATATACCGATATTTCCAAGGCATATCCCATAATGAATCTAGGAGGGATGAGTAACTCATCATAGATCTAATCATATTCATCAGAGTTTGATTCCTTCTCTCTAACACATCATTCTGTTCTGATGTGCCAGGTGCTGTAAGTTGAGAAATAATATTGTCTTATTTAAGAAAGTCTTCGAACTCTCCTAGAAAGTACTCTTCACCATAATCAGATCGTAGTTTTTCATTTATTTCTCTAATTGTTTCTCAACCATAGCCTAGTATTTTTTAAACTTTTCAAAGGTTCAAACTTTTGACGCATTAGATAAACATGTCCAAAATGTGAGTAGTCATCTATGAAGGTTACAAAATGTCCATAACATTCTCTTGTTTTCATATGCAATGGCACACATACATCATTATGTACGAGTTCAAGGCATTGAGTGAGTCTTTCACCCTTCGCTGAAAATGGTATATTAGTCATTTTACCTTATCTGCAGGATTCGCTTATGGGTAGTGATCCCACACTTAAAGTTTATAATGGACCATCATTTACAAGTCATTTAATCCTGTTTAGGCTAATGTGACCAAGACGCAAATGTTACAAGTATGTTGGATTGATTGAGTCAGACTTCAACCTTTTATTATCTCTTTGTAAATCAGTATTTACTTTAGATTATTGGAACGTTTGGTTTTACATAGAATAAGTTATTTGTCAAGCATGCAGTAGTGATCAAGAAATCATTTCTAAAAATACAAATATCATTATCAATGTAATTTAAAGAAAATCCTTGCTCAATTAAACTAGCTACTAAAATAAGTTTGTTCCCAAAAAACTGGGATATAATAAACTTCTCGTAAAACCAAATTTTTTTTATCAAATGATAATTTAATAATTCTAATTGATACAACCCATACTAGTGCTCCATTCCCCCAACAGAAGCTGAACTCGCCATCGCCACACCTTATAATTTCGAGTTCTGCTTCTTAGCTTTCTTCGCACCTCTCTTGTGTTTTCTTTTTGGATGCAGAGGTGAAATGCTTACTTTCAATCAAGCTTACCCCTCCATACTTCTTTTTGTCCTTTAGGAATAAGGTCTCAGCAACTTGCAACTTCTTCATAAGTTCTAGAAGAGAGTTTCTCAACGTATTCATCGAAGAGAGTTTGAAGTTCTCAAATGTGTCTGGCAGGGCCTGAAGGATTATAAAAACTTGAGTCTCACCATCTACTTCAGCTCTCATGATCTCCATCTCATTAAGATAACAAATGGTCATCAATCATATGTTCTTTGATTGGAGTTTCAGGTTTCATCTGGTAGTTCATGAAATTTTGTACAACAGCCTGTTTGGCTTGACGACCCTGATCCCGGAACATTTGGTGATGTTCAACATCATATCAGTGGCAGTCTCCATGTTTCTTATGCCTTTGTCGCAACACATTGCTGATAGATTCCAAGATGTAACACTTGGTGAACTCGTCAGAATGCAGCCAAGAAGCATAAGCATCAATTTTTCCTCTTGCGTCGATTCAGCAATAGACTCAAGGGGATAAGGGGTGGTGAGCGCGAAGTTGTGCTTTTCTACCGTCAGCACGATATCAAGATTATGTTGGTCATCGCGGAACGTGCGCGGCAGAAGCGTGTGGCGCGTGGCCATTTTAAAAAGTAAACTAATAAAAATCAAATCTTTTAATAAGACAAAATTACACAACGCCACGATAACAAAAAAAACTTTTTGTTGAAAACACTTTTAAATCAGTCAGGATCCATTATATATTTATATATTAAATCTACAACATACAAGGTTAGGAATCATATACATCTTATAGTCTAAATCAAATGTCTTTGTAAAACTGATCGATCCTCCGTCCCACAAAATCGTTCCAACAATTAGTAGACTCCGAGATCCACACCAAGATCTTCTATGTCAATCATCAACGTACTAGGACGTGTGTGGGCACGTAGAATATTACAAGACACTTTTTTGTTTCTAGATGTACTCAACGCATGATATCTAGAGATTTACTGAGAATGACTTTTGTGAGACGATTATTTAAAAAAACACGATGGATATTCTTTTTGAGATTTGATTAACTATTAATTGTAGATAAATCACTCTGATAATTGTGTTCACAACTCAATTCTCTGACTGATCAACTGATGATCTGATTGATATCATCAAAATAATATATGTATATATTTTTTGGTAATGACGTATCAGATATTTAAGGATAATTAAAATTAAAAATTAATATTTAATTTCAAATTACCCAAAACAATGTGATCCACTATATAATGGTGCACAACTGCAGTACCATGTGGTACTACAATGTTGCACCCCCACTATTGTAGTGCCACGTGGCACTACAGTAGTGCATGTCAATATCTGATAGTCAATCAAAGATTGACACATGGCAATCGCTACAAATTAACTATTTATTGTAATCAGATAAATATCTAGATATCAATTACT
Source organism: Datisca glomerata (assembly GCA_003255025.1). Taxonomy (NCBI): domain Eukaryota; kingdom Viridiplantae; phylum Streptophyta; class Magnoliopsida; order Cucurbitales; family Datiscaceae; genus Datisca; species Datisca glomerata. Next base: position 656,646 of record QANY01003779.1, on the reverse strand, counting down.
TCAAAATTAACATATCTGATTACCCCTATCTACTAAATTATCTGTTATTTCAAAAATAACATATTTAGTTGATCCAAATTATTATCTAATAATAATTTAATTATCTAATTTCACGAATTAGATATTTTGTCTGACTTATCAATTATTAGAAAAATAATCAATATTTATATATATAATTTAATTAATTAATTCTTAATTAAGTAATCACATATAATTATCTAATAATTATACACTTACCCCATTATAAAAATTCATTTATAAATTAATCATTTTCTCATGTTCTGAAATATTCATACTCTATACTACTTAGTATAGAGGTGATTTGAGAACCATGGACCTATAACCTTAAGTTTCAATAAACCAGGTTATTTAATTAAAGAGTTTCATTAATAATTTTATTTATTAATTCTATTATTACTCCACTATAAATATGGAATTGAACTCTTAGTGATTATAGAACGTATTTACAGAGTATTCTCATGTAGTCCACTGATATAATCAATTCATGTAGATCTGTCCTTCAATTATGAGTTTGTAAATTAGAATTGATCAAAATTATCATTTTATCCTTCTAATTACTTCTTGATCCTTAAGTACCATTAATCCACTAATGAATGGCTAATCTATAATCTTATTATAAATTTGAACCCAATAATCATTCAGTTCCAGAACTAGCACTTAAGAGAGCCAATATATGATCCGTTAGGAAAGCTTGGATTCCAAATCATGTAAGATCATGTTCCCCGCTATCCATATCACTGAATCCACAAAACAAAAGTCACTAGCATGTTTCACGAACAAACCTTAACGAGTGAATTAAAAGATCTAATAGACATGCATAAGAGTTTATGACTACTCAGGATTTAGACTGATCTACATATGATAGTTGAATTAATGTGTATTAAATTTTAATAATAAACGGCACGTTGATAAAGATATTAATTCACATCGGTCCAGTCATATATAATCTCATTATATAAAGTACATTCACTAAGATATCTATCTACATCAATGATCTGGATCTAGATCACACGCATTCATAATGCTTAGTGAACTGTACTAGCAACCATTCATTAAAGATTCAATACTTTAATAAGTTGCTGATAATTTTATTCATTATATATGATCTTAATCATTTCATACTAATACAAGATCATAGTCTCATTAATGAATATAAAATTTTCATATATTTTTATAAATTATTCAACAATAATTTAAAAGAACAGTTGTAAGAAAAATGTAATCCTCATTAAATTTCATATTAAAATGTCAATACACATGTTTTGATGGCATAACCCCCAACAATCTCCCACTTGCCCTAAAGCAAATGTGGCGTCTCTCTTAATCTCATGTTATGCACGTGATCCTCAAATGACTTCGCAGAAAATGTCTTTGTAAAAGGATCAGTCAGGTTCTGTTCTGATGCTATCTTCATTACAATCACGTCCCCTCGATGCATGATCTCTCTTACAAGATGATATTTCCTCTCTATGTGCTTGCCCCTCTTGTGACTCTTCGATTCCTTGGAATTTGCTACCGCCCCACTGTTATCACATTACAGGATCAGTGGCTTATCCATATCTAGAACTACATCTAGATCAGAATAGAACTTTCTGAGCTGTACCGCCTCTTTTACAGCTTCACAAGCCGCTATATATTCAGCTTCCATAGTGGAATCTGCAATGTTGGATTGTTTAATACTTCTCTAGACTATAGCTTCTCCATTATTGATCCAGATATGAACTTTTGACTGTCCCCGTCTAATTGAAAATCAGAATTAGTAGATCTAGTGGGGTCTACACCTAAATAAACAAGTATATAGTTTTTCGTTCTCCTAAGATACTTGAGAATATGCTTTACTGCAATCCAATATTCCAAATCTGGATTCGATTGATAACGACTGACAATTTTCACTACATAACAGATGTCCGGTCTCATATACAACATGACGTACATGGGACTTCCAATTGCTAAAGCATAGAGAACCTTTCTCATATCTATTTCCTCTTGAGATCTCTTAGGACATTATTCCTTGGAGAGGAAAATTTCATGTCTGGTTGGTAGTTGACCTTTCTTGAAATTCTCCATAGAGAATCTCTCCAGCACCTTATCAATATAATATGCTTGAGAAAGTGCCAAGAGCTTGTTCTTTATATCCCTTAGAATTTGGATGCGCAAAACATAGCTTGCTTCTCTCAAATCTTTAATTTAGAATTTCTTCGCTAACCACTTCTTTACCTTTGACAAAGTTTCCACATCATTTCCAATGAGTAGAATATCGTCAACATAAAGAACTAAGAAAACCACTATCTTATCTTTAATGTATTTATAAATACAAGCTTCGTCAATATTTTGCTCGAAGTCATAAGACTTAATAATCTCATCAAATGTAAGATTCCAAGATCTAGATGTTTGCTTTAATCCATAAATGGATTTAAGCAATTTGCATACCTTCTGATCTTGCCTATTTTGTACGAACCCTTCTGATTGCGTCATATAGATGTTTTCTTCAAGAGAATCATTCAGAAAAGCTGTCATGACGTCCATTTACCGTATCAGATAGTCAAAACTAGCGCCTATGGATAAAATGATGTGAATGGATTTGAGCATGGCCACAAGGGAGAATGTCTCTTCATAATCGACTTCATCCCTTTGTGTATGGCCCCTGGTTACTAACCTTGCCTGGAAAGTCTCTACCTTCCTATCTGCACCTCTTTTCTTCTTGATATCCATTTACATCCAATGGGTCTGACATCTTCAGGTGGATCTACAAGTTCCCAGACAAAATTAGAATACATAGATTCTATTACCTTGTTCATGGCATCTTATCATTTCTCATTTTTAGGATCATCCATTACTTCTTCATAAGATAATGGATCATCATTATCAGTGTATGACACTAGGACATGTGCTTCCAGTTCGTAGTGAACTGGTTGTCACAACCCTCCACTATGATGTTGCACCGGAGTTTCCTTTGCAGGATATGTTGTTTCTCTAGTTTATCATTTATCAGTAGAAATTGAAGGTGGTCTGATCTCATCAGCCACTAATTTCTCGAGAATTATTTTTCTACGAGGTTTGCATATAGTCAGGTTCAAGGAAAGTGACATTTGTCGATACAAACACCTTTTGATCATTGTGGCTATAAAAGTACCCACCTCTAGTCTCTGGAGCATAACCTATGAATTAGCATACCTCATACCTTGAGTCTAACTTTCTGATCTTGGGTCTAAGAATGTGAGCTGGAGACCCCAATATACGGAAATGACACAAACTAGGTTCAGAGTCATTCCATAACTCTATAGGTATCTTGCTTACAGACTTAGAGGGCACTACATTCAAAACGTAAGTAACCGTGTGTAGTGCATATCCCAAAATGTAAGTGACAGTGATGAGTAGCTTAACATCGACCTTACCATATCTAATAAGGTTCGGTTTCTCCTTTCTGCAACACCAATTTGCTGTGGTGTTTCAGGTGTTGTGAGTTGTGATATGATTCCATACTCTAGCAAATAATCATTGAATTCTAAATCCAAGTATTCTCTGCCTCGATCTGATCGAAGGGTTTTCCATAATTTACCTAATTTTTTTCAGCTTCAGCTTTGAAGTGTTTAAACTTTCCAAAAGTTTCAGACTTTTTTTGCATTAGGTAAGTATAACCATATCTTGAGTAATTGACAATAAAAGTGACGAAATACTCATACCCACCTCTAGTTTGTACATTGATCGATCCACAGACAACACTATGTACTAGTTCAAGTGGATCTTTAGCTCTTTGGTCCTTTTCTGTGAAATGTCTATTGGTTTTACCCTCTAAACAGGATTCATAAACATGAAGAGTTCCAACTTTTAGTTCTCTCAAGACACCATGCTTTGTTAACCTTTTTAACCTATCTAGATTAATATGTCCCAACTTAAGATGCCAAAAATATGTGTTATCATCATCATGAGAAACTCTATGTCGTTTGTTACTTTTAGGTTTTGCTACTTTAAATCATTCAGAATTATTTAATGCGCGTTCATTCGATTTAAGCATATACAGTCAGTTTATAACTTTTGCATGACAGATATCAAATCTAGCATTACAACAAACATGTGCTTCTTTAGAACACTAGGATCGCGTTGTGTCAAAACACTAAGGAAACTAATAGGACAGAGGGCTCGGGTTTAACATTCACTAGGCGGGGGACCAAAATTTATCCAACCCGCTTAAAATTTTGTTCACAAAACAACACTCCATCTTTCAACCTCTCTCTTTCTCAACTTCGACCTCTTCATTTCAGCTTCAACCCTCTTTCTCTCAATTTCGACCACTCTTTCTCTCAGCTTCAACCTCTCTTTATCTCACAAATCTTAGGGCTCATCGAATCTCACTCTCTCTTAGAAGCGCATCTGTTCTCTCTGTAATAAGCGTGTCTGCTCTCCCATCTCTCCGCAACAAAGCTCACGAAGTGTCTGGAGCGAAGCTTTCCTCGCTAAGTGAAGCTCTATCTCATATACATTTTACACATGTCTCTATTTCAAGTGTCTATCACAGATTTCTCTACAGCTCGTTGTTTGAACTCTATCTCACAGCTTTAAAGCTTCTCTTCATTTTGGGTGTTGTCTGTCACCGATTTTTGTTTTAAGAGCATGAGTATCAAAGGATCTATTTTCGGCATTTCAATATTTTCATGCAATTCTGTTTTTATGTCTGACCAGTTGATGTTCAAATTACTTAATAATGTGCTATTTGAACGACGAAGTATGAATTTATTAACGGCATCAATCACTAGGCCATTTCAGAATCATCTTCTTAGAGGGAACCAGATTGCGAGAGACATGACTGGTTTATGCTATACCTACAAAAATTGCACCTCTTCCTTAGATAAGGCACTAAAACTCATCGTTCATCTCTTAACTATTGTTTATAGTTGTCTTAGACACTGATTTTCATCAAGCTGTTAACAACTTGCCTACAGATGTTTTCATGCATGAAATCAACGTGACAGACAATACCCAAAGTTTCTCTTCATTTTGGGTAAATCCCTAATTCTCTGTTACGCTTTAAAATTTCAAGTTTATGTTGTTTTTTGTGAAATTATTGAGATTGATAGCAGAAACACTGATACTGACTACAATAAATGTCTGACTTAGCTGATGTATACAACTTCGAATACTTGTACCATGTTTTCCTCATTTTTTCAGTTACTTTTTTTCTTCTTTTCTTATAGTCTGTATTTCCATTGTCTGCCTCAAAAAATCATCGTGCTTAAAGGCTTTTTTAGATCTAAATGATTGAGTTTTGACATTTCCCCACGATAATGAAGATGTTCAATGAACTTATTACTGATCTAATGGTTTTACTGCTTCTATGATATGAATAACTATTACATAAGATTTATATTGTATGGGTACTGTGATTTGTGGTGTTATATAGAAATGTTGCAAATATCGCAGTTCAAGCACATGCTAGGATGTTCACACTAAGCAGTAAATTTGTGGATCTTGATATCAGTTTGTCAGAATGGTCCAAGTTTTCTTACCAAACCTGTTGGTATACGTTTGATTGAGGTGAAACGCATTTATTTTGCCTGTTGCTCTTGAATATGGCTAGCTTATGTAGGTTGTCCTGCATTTTGTCCCCACACATGAGTGTAAGAATACTTTTGAAAGATAGGAATTTGTTCGTTGGCAAGCATGGTTAGACGCCATCAAACATAACTTTGCTTTAAGTATATATTTCCTTCTTTTTCTGGTTCATTTTGGGCGTAGACTTTTTCTTCTTTCCCTTACTTCTTGTATCCTACTGGCTAGCAATTGAATGGGTTTGAGAGTGCATTTGGTGGAGAAGGTGAATATCAGGGATGCTTTATACTAAGATATTATTATCTAGCATCTGGTTATTCTGGTTTAGATTTTTGAAATTCTCATGAAAGTTTCTTTTGACTAGAGCATGTAAATTCAATGACAATTAATATGATAAAGTGGAATATAGTTCACTTGTTATTAGTATTACTCACGCAACAGGTAAAACCAGAATCACTATATTTTGGGAACTTAAAAGTGTAGAATTTTCAATAGCATCTAATGTAGCATTGATTTAAGGCGCTTTACTGTTTTATCGACATCTATTTGTTCATCTCTCTTTCTCACTCTCTCTCTCTCCGCCCCCCCCCCCCCNCCCCCCCCCCCCTCTCACACACATAAAAATTGAGATGGAAAACCAAACTTGTTTGCCTACTGTGTTCAAAGAATTGTAACACTAGAATCTGTCAAAAGATCTGCTGTAATAGCCCCAATAAATATGTTTGTACTTTGTTTAGTTCAAACTGTAATATGCCTATTTTTTATTTCTTTTTGCTTACCTAAGAATCTAGCAGCTTATAATGTTTCATCATTCTGTAATCTACAGATTAATTTTGTTAAAACAGAGGATTTATTTCCTAAATTGTTGTTAATTTCAAGGGTTGAGCAATTTTATGGTAATAATTATGTTTATTGTACGAAGCCAAAGTTTTCAGGTGGGGGAATGGGTCATGAAATTATTATTAAGCGTGGGGGAGAAGAGGAGGGATTGATGATGAAGAGATCAATTTTGCTGGTTTTATTTGTAAGAATAGGTGAATAGGTTGAAGTAGAATTTTCATAGGAACCAAACAATATTTGTTGGTGGATATGATGTGGGATGTTCATGGTTGGTTGTTTAATGAGAAATCTGGGTGTGCTGTGTTTTTGTTTAGGATAAGAAGTGGATGGAATAGTAGCACAGTCACCCCTGCCGCTATAACTCTTTTCAAAGGTATCAAATTGATGTATTACCATACTTCCCTTCTCCTATGCCTACTAAATTTATCAATTAATTCTTTGAGAATGAATCATGAATGTAATATGCTAAAGCTTTCTGAAATTTTAGAAAGAAATTAAATTGCTTTTAGAGTTATCATGTTCCAGCATAACTAAGTGTTGGTACTTTTTTCCCCTCTACTAGTACCATGCTGGTAGTTATTGTACATCAATTGGTGTCACATCTATAATGTTGTTAAGGTGTCTTGATTATTTATCATGGGATTATGAACATGCAAATGGAAATTATACTTTACTCAGTTTATGAGTTCAAATAACTATGTCTGTATTGGCAGATATTAGTGCTTGGAAATATGTTGAACAACACTTACATGCATTTTTTTGACAAGATGCAGGTATTTTTTTTTTGCTGTATTTTCCTTGGCACACTAAATTTTATCTATCTATTGTTTGTTTTGTTTCAAATTGCTATTATCACCGATAACACACTCATGCTAAATTCTAAATTGCTCTTGCAAAGCTTGTTCTGCATTCAAGGAATCTTTCATCTTCGCAGGTTTGACAAAACCTGATTAATAAATGAGCAGTATGACATACACATGTTTATTCTTTTATAGTGGTGAAATATGTATTTTGTTTAGTAGAAATTATTTATTTGATTTTTTTGTTGCTATTTCAAGTACTTGGAGCTATCCTCTAGGCCATCCAACGCGCCCCTTTTTGGTTTGTATGATTTTATTTGCATTTGTTTGTGCATCCACCGTTGCTTTATAGGAGATACCTGCGCCACCACACTACAACAAAACTCTTCATTTATAGTTTCAGGTGTTGTAGGGCCATGCTCAGTCAACAAGGATTAGTGGATGGATGTTTGTGATTGGTATATTGTTATGTATAATAGGTAACACTATAGAGATTTTTCTCCGTTGCATAAGTTGAGTTAAGAGTTAAAATCAAATTACATTTGTACATTGAATTTACATCTCTTAATCAATGATCAATTAAACATATATTTTCTTAGTAGATTAAGGAAATGTCAATTGTAATAGATTGAGCAAATGTCAATTGTAATAGATTGAGCAAATGTCAATTGTAATAGAATCCTTAGATGAGACTTGATTTGGGTTTATGAAGATATCTCTATAAACATAAATTTTTTGGTCTATGCTTTTCTGAGTAATGTAACGCGAAAGCAAAGAGAAGCTTCATGTTGGATATATGATATCACACATTGACTACCGAAATTGGTCTTATTTTTTCTATGTTGTTGTATTGTGTTATTGTTATTGTTATTTATCTTCGGACCTTTTATTGCTATCAGATCTCAAAGTTGTGTCATTCCCATGGTTTTCTCAACAGAAGCAAGCAACCACATCTTGCCTCTACAGCAAACGATGCTGATTTCTAAAGCTTCATAATTAGATTTGAAGTCTTACTAGATTTTAATCTTTCTCTTTAGGATATATTAGTCTCGCTTGTTCTATGTAAAAATTTAATATGTATTGACATGAGAAAATGAGTGACTTAAAAACAGAATTTTTATTCTGGGGTAAATACATAATTATGAGATAATTATATGTAATTAATTAATTAAATTATTTATATATTTAAATATAACTTTCAGAAATTATATATATAAAAATAATCGATAAGTGAGACAAAATATCTAATCTATGAGATTAGATAATTAAATTATTATTAGACAATAATTTAAATCAACTAAATATATTATTTGTGAAATAACAGATAAGTTAGTTGATATAGATAATAAGATATGTTAATTTTGAATTAACTAATATCTGAATATTTATCTGATTAAAATAATATTTAATTTACAGTAATTATCACATGTCAATCACTGATTGGGTATCATAAAATGACATGGATTATTGTGGTGCCACATGGCACTACAGTAGTGATGGTGCAACATTGTAGTGCCACATGGCATTACAGTGGTGTCGTGAGGCATTGTGCTGGCTCACGACACACTGTAGTGCCATGTGACACTGCAATGATAATTTTATAATTAAATATTATTTCAGTTTATTCCTAAAAATCCGATACACCAATATCTAAATTATATACAGATATTATTCTAATGGTCTTAGTTGTTGAACGAAGAGGAGAGAATCAGTTGATCAGATCATCTGTTCATCAATCAAGAGTTAAATTGAGAACACGATTGGTGTCAAAGAGATTTTCTTCAGTGATTAAACGTTAATAAAATCTCTAAAAGAATAATCATCACGTTCTTTTAGAGAGTCATCTCACGAAAGTTTTTTCAGTAAATCTATAGATCTCATGTGTTGCGAACATCTAGAGACAGAAAAAGTGACTTGTAATATTCTACGTGCCCACACACGTCCTAGTGTGCTGAGGATTGACTTGAAAAATCTTGGTGTAGATCTCGGAGTCTACTGATCGTTGGAGGGATTTCGTGGGAACGGAGCATCAATCGATTTTTGTAAAGACACTTGATATAGACTACAAGAAGTATATGATTCCTAACCTTATATGTTGTAGATTTAACTTATAAATATATAATGGATCTTGACAAATTGAAAAAAAAGTTTTCAATAAAAGTTTTTATTTAATTATCGTGGCGTTGTAAAAGTTTTGTTTTATTAAAAGATTCATTTTCATTAAAAGTTTAATTTTTTAAAAGGCCACAAGCCTCCACACTTTCACCGTGCGCGCGTCGTCGCGACCAGCAAGTGGTATCAGAGCGGTCTTCATATATTTATATGCTAAATGATGTGTGAGTTTTCTTACATTATTCATATAATATGAGATATGTATATTGATGATGGTTACTTGAATGTATGAAAAATAATGGATCGTTAATTGTATGATGATTATTGGGTTAGACTTTGTTTTAGTTTTTCCTAGATCTTGTGTAAGCCGAGTTGAGGCGTAAGAATTTTTGTAATTTTATTTGGAATATTATTGTAATTATTTCGAACACGAGAAGACAAAGAACGCACGAGACGAATGGTAGAAATTTACTGTTCACGCAAAAACATTAGTCATCTGCGAAAATACTGTTCATCGTGAAAACATTGTTCATGCCGGAAATTTACTGTTCCGGCGGAAGTGAACATTGTCGGCGGTACTATACCGGTATTGAACAGTGGTTGTCCTGGGCAGCGGGCGGCAACTGGTAGTGAGACGAGCAGCGGTGGTGATGGGTGACGATCAGATAGTCCTATCTTCAGCGACAACTGTTGTAATGTTTTAGGAAAGTTTCTAACAAGCCATGCATCCAACTCTATCACCTAAGTGTTTATTTAAAACCCAAACTCTTTTAATTATCTATTTAAATTTTGAAATTAATGTAATTTTAAAATGAATTATTAATTTTTTATTTTATAAAAATTGAAAATTAATATGTTGATTAGGTTTGACCTAAGTTTGAACAAATCAAATAAAGTATTTATTTGACTAAATCAAAGTCAACTTTATTAAAAGAGATAATTATAGAAAAATTTTAATTAAGAAAAATAGTTTTTCTAATTAAAAAGAGTTTTGTTCAAAACTTGAAAATTATGAAGATGGACATCAGGAGGAGAAGACAATATTTGAAAAATATGTATTCTATAAGTCCGCTTTGTAGTTTTATTTATTTATTTCAAGGACTGTAATTTAGAAATATCCAATAGTCATTCGATCCATTATTATTTTATTTAATTTTTTAATTACTATGTTTGATAACATGTCCATGCATTAGTCGATCGCATAGCATACATGAAAATCCCACACAGTTTTATTTAATCATGCATCTCATATGTAGAAACATAATTTATTAGGATTGTCCTAATATATTTATATGTATTGCTTTATGAAATTAATTGCATGTAAATTGTTAGGTTTTAACTAGTTAAAACTTGATAATCACACCACACTAATGGCTATAGTAACATTTAGGTTAACCGACTTTATTAAAAGAGTTTTATTAAACTTTGATGAATAAAATTAATTAGTTAATCTAAGTTCACCTAATTATGACTTAGACGCTTCAGAAAGTTAAATGAACTTAGACAAATGAGATTGGATTAACTGATAATCAAATATTCTTAGGGTTTATTATTTTAACTAGTAATTAATTTGGAATTAATCGATTAGTTAAAATAGAAACACATTATTCTAAAATAATGAGTGGGAGAAGGTTGACATGCCAATGTAACATATGGTCTCCATCATTAGTATAACACTGTGAGGTGCAGTGAGGGCCTCGAGATGACCTTGTTTTCATCTCCCTAAGGAAGCTCAATACCAAGGTTGGACTTCTTAAGAAGATAGGAGGAAGTGATGTAGTTTAATTTTGATCGAACCTAAAGCGGCATATTCTAAATAAAGTCATGAAATCTGAAATGATGGGTTACACTCACAAAGTCATAATTAAGCTTTCATGTGGATAGTTGTGACTTGACTGAACAAGCCATACATTATTGTTAAAAGAGGAAATATGAGATATTTTATGTTTTAATTAATAAGGATGAGAATGTCTCATAGACAATATGAGGTTAATCTGACCGACCCTAAAGCAGCATATTAATCGTTGGGTTGTTTTGAGATTAGTAAATGCTAAATTTATGTGTTTATTATAATTTCATTCATGCATCACGTTTACTTTTTGAATTCTAGATATTTATCAATTATATTGAATCATGTATTTTTTAAATTTCAGTTATCCATATTATGTCTACCATGGGCAACCCTGTTACTTCTTTACACACTCTTGAAAAATTGAATGGTGATAATTTCATACATTGGAAATCAAATATGAATTTAATGCTAAGTTGTGAGAACCATAAGTTCGTTCTTACTGAGAAACGTCCTGAGGAGCCCGCTGTTGACGCCCCTAAAAATGTTAGGGATAAATATGATGCTTGGATCATATCAAACAACAAGGCGAAGTGCTACATTTTTGTGAGCATGAATGATGTTCCGACAACCAAGCATGAAAGCATGGAGACTGCCTATGAGATTATGGAATCTTTACAGGCAATGTTTGGGCAGCAGCCCGATCAAAGTCGCCATGAGGCTACTACAAGCTATATAACAACTAAGATGATGAAGGGTACTTCTGTTCAAGAACATGTTTTGAACATGATTGACATAATGTACGAGGCAGAAGTACATGGGGAGACCATTGATGAGCGGACTCAAGTTAGCATCATACTAGAGTCACTCACACCATCTTTTTATGCGTTCACGACTAACTATGTTATGAACAAGTTGCAATTCAACATGACCCTATTGTTAAATGAACTGCAGACTTTAGAGTCACTCGACCTTAGAATGACCAGAGAGGGCGAGACAAATATTGTCGAACAAAAACCTTCTTCCAATATTGTTAAGAATAATAAAATGAAGAAGAACAATGGTAAGGATAAGAGTAACAATAAAAGAGTAAAGAAAGCCAAGACATCGCTGAAAGCCAAGAAGAACAAGAAAGACAGCAAGCCCAAAGGAAAGTGTTTCCACTGTGGGGTTGAAAGTCATTGGAAGAGAAATTGTAACAAGTATCTCTTTGAGTTGAAAGAATGGTAAATATGATTTACTTGTACTTGAAATTTGTTTAGTGAAATATGATTTGTCATCCTGGATACTTGATTCAGGAGCCACTAACCATCTATGTTCTTCTTTGCAGATACTTGATTTGTCAAGGGAGCAGGCTGATGGCGATGTCGTTTTGAGAGTTGGCAGTGGTGCCCTATTGTCAGCTAAAGCATTCGGGACAATCCGTTTACTTTTTGGATATAATACTTAGTTTTGAATGATATTTATTATATTTCTAGTTTTTGGAGGAATTTGATTTCTCTTTCATTTTTGCAAGAACGATTATCCAAAGTTTATTTCATTAATAAAGAGTTTACTATTTTTAAGAATGGATTCGACATCTGTCATGCTAAAATTATAAATGGATTGTATATGCTTAAACTGACTAAACGCGTGTTAGATAATTCTAAATTATTTAAAGTAGCAAAACTTACAAATAACAAACGACAAAGAGTTTCTCAAGATGATAACACATATTTATGGCATCTTAGTTTGGGACATATTAATCATAATATGTTAAGCAGGTTAGCAAAGAATGGTGCTTTAAGAGAGCTAGAAGTTGGAACTGTTCTTGTTTCTGAATCCTGTCTAGAGGGTAAAATGACCAAGAGACCTTTTTACAAGAAAGGGCCAAAGAGCCAAGGAACCACTTGAACTAGTACATAGTGATGTCTGTGGACCGATCAATGTACAAGCTAGAGGTGGGTATGAGTATCTTGTCATTTTCATTGACGACTACTCAATATATGGTTATTATTATCTAATGCATTGAAAGTCTGAAACTTTTGGAAAGTTTAAAGACTTTAAGGTTGAAGCTGAAAAGCAATTAGATAATTCATTGAAAACCTTTCGATCCGATCGAGGTGGTGGATACTTGGATTTAGAATTCAAGAATATTTGCTGGATTGTGGAATCATATCCCAACTCACGGCACCTGGAACACCACAGCAAAATGATGTTGTAGAAAGGAGAAACTAAACCTTATTGGATATGGTAAGGTCGATGTTAACCTACTCATCATTGTCACTTACATTTTATGGATATGCACTCCATATGACTACTTACAGTTTGAATGTAGTGCCCCCTAAGTCTGTAAGCAAGACGCATTTAGAGCTATAGAATAAATCCAAACCTAGTTTACGTCATTTTCGTATTTTAGGGTTTCCAACTCACGTTCGTAAACCACAGTTAGACGCATTTATAGTTAGACTCAATGTATGAGGTATGCATATTCATAGGTTATAATCTAGAGACTAGAAGTGGGTACTTTTATAGCCACAATGATCAAAAGGTGTGTCTGTATCGAAAAATGTCACTTTCCTTGAACCTTACTTTATGCAAACTATAAACCTCGCAGAAAATTAGTTTTCGAGGAATTAGTGGCTGATGAGATCAGACCACCTTCAATTTCTACTGATAAACGAAAAACCAGATAAACCACAGTTACTGCAAAAGAAACCCCGGTGCAACGTCGTAGTGGGAGGGTATAAGACAATCAATTCACTACAAATTAGAGGCACATGTCCTAATGTCAGACACTAATAAACACGATCTATTATCTTATGAAGAAGCAATGGATGATACTGAAAAGGGGAAATGGTAAGATGCCATGAACCGGGAAATGGAATCTATGTATTCCAATCCCGTCTAGGAACTTATAGATCCACTTGAATATGTCAGGCCCATTTGATGTAAATGGATCTTCAAGAAGAAAAGAGGTGGAGATGGAAAAGTAGAGACTTTCAAGCCACGATTACTAGCCAATGGTTATACATAAAGGGATGGAGTCGATTATGAAGAGACATTCTCCCATGTGGCTATGCTAAACTCCATTCGCATCCTTTTGTCCATAGCCGCTAGTTTTGACTATGAGATATGGAAAATGGATGACTAGACAGCTTTTCTAAATGGCTCTATTGAAGAAAGTATCTATATGATGCAACCGGAGGGGTTCGTACAAAAGGGGCACGATCAGAAAGTATGCAAGTTACTTAAATCCATTTATGGATTAAAACAAGCATCTAGATCTTGGAATATTACCGTTGATGAGATTATAAAGTCTTATGGCTTCGAGCAAAATGTTGACGAAGCATGTGTTTATAAATACACCAAAGATAAGATAGTGGTTTTCTTAGTTCTTTATGTTGATGATATTCTACTCTTTAGAAATGATGTAGAAACTTTGTCAAATGTAAAGAAGTGGTTCGCTGAGAAATTTTAAATGGAAGATATGGGAGAAGCAAGCTATGTTCTAGGCATCCAAATCCTAAGTTATAGAAAAACAAGTTCTTGACACTTTTGCGGGCATCTTACATTAATAAGGTGCTGAAGAGATTCTCTATGAAAAATTTCAAGAAATGTCAACAACCCATCAGACATGGAATTGTCCTGTCCAAGAAACAATGTCCTAAGACACGTCAGGAGGAAGAGGATATGAGAAAGGTTCCCTATGCTTCAGTAGTTGGAAGTCTCATGTATGACATGTTGTGTACGAGACCGGACATCTATTATATTCTGGGAATTGTCAGTCGTTATCATTCGAATCTAGGTTTGCAACACTAGAGAACAAGAAACTATATGCTTTTTTATTCAGGTGGAGACCTGAACCCCATTGGATATACTGATTCTAATTTTCAATCAAATAGAGACAGTCGATATCTGGATCAGTATTCACCCTAGGTGGATGAGCTGTAGTCTAAAGAAGTATTAAACAATCCAACATTGCAGATTCCACAATGGAAGCCGAATATATAGCGGCTTGTGAAGCTGTGAAAGAGGCGGTATAGCTCATAAAGTTCTATTCCGATCTTGAAGTAGTTTCAGATATGGACAAGCCACTGATCATGTACTGTGATAACAGTGGAGCGGTAGTAAATTCCAAGGAATCAGAGAGTCACAAGAGGGGCAAGTACATAGAGATGAAATATCATCTTGTAAGAGAGATCGTGCATCAATGGCATGTGACTGTTATGAAGATAGCATCGGAACAGAACCTTGTCGATCCTTTTATAAAGACACTTCCTGCGAAGTCATTGGAGGGTCACGTGCGTACCATAGGATTAAAAGAGATGTCACATTTCCTTTAGGGCAAGTGAGAGATGGTTGTGATTTATACTTTCAAAACATGTGAATTGACATTTTGATATGAAATTTAAAGAGTATTACATTTTTCTTATAATTGTTCTTTTAAATTATTGTTGAATAATTTATATAAATATCTAAAAATCTCATATTCATTAATGAGACTATGATCTTGTATTAGTACGAGAAGATTAAGATCATAGACAATTAATAAAATTATCAGCAACATATTAAAGTATGAAATCTTTAATGAATAGTTGCTAGTACGGTTCGCTAAGCATTATGAATGCGTGTGATCTAGATCCGGCCATTGATTGGACAGACATCTAATGAATGTACTTTATATAATAAGATTATATATGACAGGACCGATGTGAATTAATATTTTATTAACGTGTCGTTTGTCATAAAGATTTAATACATATCAATTCGATGATCGTATGTAGATCAGTCTGAATAATGAGTAGTCATGAACTCCTATGCATTTCTACTGGATCTTTTGATTCACTCGTTAAGATCTATTTGTTAATCAGGCTAGTGACTTTTGTTTTGATTATTCAGTGATATGGATGGCTGGGGACATGACCTTACAAGATTTGAAATCTAAGTTTTCCTAACGGTTCGTATATTGGTTCTTTTAAGACTTAACTCTGGAACTGAATGGTTATTGAGCTCAAATTTATAATAAGATTATAAATTAGTCATTCATTAGTGGATTAATGATACTTAAGGATCAAAAGGTAATTAGAATGGTAAAACGCTAATTTTTGAGCAGTTCTAATTTAAGAACCAATAATTGGACATAATTACATGAAATTATTATGTTAGTGGACTACACGAGAATACTATATAAATATATTTTATAATCTCTAAAAGTGCAATTTCATATTTATATAGTGGAGTAATAATGAAATTAATAAATAAAATTATTTAATAAAAAAGTTTAATTAATAATCTAGTTTATTGGAGCTTAGGATTATAGGCACATAGTCCCCAAGTCACCTCTATACTAAGCTGTCTAGGGTGTGAATATTTCAGGGCATAAAAAAAGGACTGACTTGCAAAATAAATTTTTATTCTAGGGCAAGTACATAATTATGAGATAACTATGTGTGATTAATTAATTGAATTATTTATATATTTAAATATAATTTTCAGAAATTATATATATATATATATATATATAATTATCGATAAATAAGACAGATTATCTAATTTGTGAAATTAGATAATTAAATTATTATTATATAATAATTTAAATCAACTAAATCTATTATTTGTGAAATAATAGATAAGTTAGTTGATATGAGTAATCAGATATATTAAATTTGAATTAACTGATATCTAGATAATTATTTGATTAAAATAAATATTTAATTCACAGTAATTGCCACGTGTCAATCATAGATAGGGTATCCAAAATTGACATGGATTACTATGGTGTCACGTGGCACTACAGTAGTGATTGTGCAACACTGTAGTGCCACATGATAGTACCGTCATACCGTGAGGCACTGTGCTGGCTCACTGCACACTGCAGTGCCATGTGGCACTAGAATTGGTAATTTTACAACTAAATATTATTTCAGTTAACCCCCAAAAATATGATACGCCATTATCTAAAATATATGCAGATATTATTCTAATGACCTTAGTTGTTGAACGAAGATGAGAGAATCAGTTAATCACTTAATCAGTTCGTCAATCAAGAGTTGAATTGAGAACATGATTGGTGTCAGAGAGAATTTCTTCTGTGATTAAACGTTAATCAAATCTCTAAAAGAATAATGATCACGTTCTTTTATAGAATCGTCTTACTAAAGTCCTTCTTAGTAAATCTCTAGATCTCAGATGGTGAGAACATCTAGAGACAGAAAACGTGTCTTGTAATATTCTACGTGTCCACACACGTCCTAGTGCATTGAGGATTGACTTGGAAGATCTTGGTGTGGATCTTGGAGTCTATTGATCGTTGGAACAATTTCGTGAGAACGGAGGATCAATAAGTTTTTGCAAGGACAGTTGATATAGACTACAAAAAGTATATAATCCTTGACCTTGTATATTGTAAATTTAACTTATAAATACATAATGGATCCTGACTGATTGAAAAAGTGTTTTTGATAAAAGTTTTTATTTGGTTATCATGGCTTTGCATAAGTATTGTTTTGTTAAAAGATTCATTTTTTTATTAAAAGTTTAATTTTTTAAAAGGTCACGCGCCTTCACGCTTTCATCGTGCATGCGCCACGACGACTAGTATAAAATTTTTAGGGGCATTAGCAGCAGGCTGCTCAGGATATTTCTTCAGTAAGAATGGACTTATGGTTCTCACAAATCAGCATTAAGTTCATATTTGATTTACGTATGAAATTATCACCATTCAATTTCACAAGCACGAGTAAAGCAGTAACATGGTTGCCCATGGTAGATATAATAATGATAACTAAAATTTAAAACATACAAGATTCAATATTATTGATAAATATCTAGAATTTGAAAAATAAACGTGATGCATGAGTGCACATAATAAACACACAAATCTAACATTTATTAATCATGATAAAACAACCCAATGATTAGTATGCTACCTTAGAGTCAGTTAGATTAACATCAAACTGTCTATGAAATATTTTCATCCTTATTAATTAAAACTTAAAATATCTCATATTTGATCTTTTAACAATAATGTATCGCTTGTTCGGTCAAGTCACAACTATCCACATAAAAGCTTAATTATGACTTTGTTAGTGTAATTCATCATTTCAGATTACATGACTTCATACAGAATATGCCACATTAGGATCCGTCAAAACTAAATTATATCACTTCCTCCTATCTTCTTAAGAAGTCCAACCTTGGTATTGGTACAGCTTGAAACCTTCCTTAGGGAGATGAAAACAAAGTTATTTTGATGCCCTTACTACACCTCACGGTGTTGTACAGATGATTGAGACCATAAGTTACATTGACATGCCAACCTTCTCTCACTCACTATTTTAAGATTATGTGTTTCCATTTTTAACTAATTAATTAATTTTAAATCAATCATTGGTTAAAATAATAACAGTATAAATATTAATAGTTAGTTATATCAATCTCATTGGTCTAAGTTCATTTAACCTTCTAAAGCGTTTAATTTATACTTAGGTGAACTTTATTAACTAATTAATTATATTCATCAAACTTTAATAAAACTCTTTTACTAAAGTCGGTTATCTTAAAAATACTATAGCCTTTAGTGTGGTGTGATTATCAAATTTTAACTAAAACATAGCAGTTTACATGCTATTGATTTCATTAAACGATACATATAAACATATTAGGCCAATAATAATAAATCATGTTTCTACTGATGAGATGTATGATCAAATTAAAACTATGTGGTATTTTCATGTATGGTATGTGATCGACTAATGCATGGACATGTTATCAAACATAACAATTAAAAAATTATTTAATAATTAAATAAATTAATGATGAACCGAGTGACTATTGGATAATTCCAACTCACAATCCTTGAAATAAAGAAATAAAATTACAAAGTGGATTTCAAGAATACATATTTTCCAAAATATTACCTTATTCTCGTGATGTCCATCTTCATAATCTTCAAGCTTCGAACAAAAACTTTTTTAATTAGGAAAAAATATTTTTTTAATTAAAATTAATTTCTATAATGATCAATTTAAAAATAGTTGACTTTGACTTAGTCAAATAAATACTTTATTTGTTTTGGTCAAACTTGGGTCAAACTCAATCAACTTATTAATTTCTAACTTTCATAAAATTAAAAATTAAAATTAATTTTAAAATTTAAAAAGATAATTGATAGATTTAGGGTTACCATTAAAATCTGAAGTGATAGGGTTGGTTGGTATCAGAGTTTCTGCGGAACTTCCTAAATGAGAATACAGCTGCCACCAACCACTACCGGATCTGCCACCGTCGGCCTCCTGCGCTAATTTTCAAAAATAGTAAATTTTGGTGACATTGCCGGTTTTCAAAACAAAGCGGTGTCGGCGTCGGAATTCTAAGAGAATTCCTATTTATTTTCTTTTTCCTTCGTTGTTCGTCTCATGCATTATTCGTCTTCTTGCGATCAGTATAATTACAAAAATATTATAAAAAAATTATAAAAATTCCTAAGATCTAAGGAAAAAATTAAAGCATCAAACATAACCCAATAATCACCATACAATTAACAATCCATTATTTTCTATACATTGAAAAAACATAACCATCCATTTATTCATACATGTCTTATATTATTTGAATAATGCAAAAAAACCCACACAGCATTTAACATATAAATATTTAAAAACTGCTATGATATCACTTGTTGGTCTTCACGGCGCGTGCGTGGTAGAAGCGTGTGGCGCGTGGTCATTTTAAAAGGTAAACTTTTAATAAGACAAAAATTACACAACGCCACAATAACAAAAAATCATTTTATTGAAAAGTTTTTTCAATCAGTCATGATCCATTATATATTTAGGTATTAAATCTACAACATACAAGGTTGTGAATCATATACATTTTCTAATCTAAATCAAGCGTCCTTGTAAAACCAATCGATCCTCATCCCACTCTGAGTAATTGTGTTCACGACTCAATTTTCTGATTGATCAACTGATGATCTGATTGATGCCATCAGAATAATATCTCTATATCTTTTTTATAATAACGTATCAGATATTTAAAGATAATAAAAAATAAAAATTCATATTTAATTTCAAATTGCACCATGCAGTGGGACCCACTGTATAATGGTGCATTACTGCAGTGTCACACGACATTACAGTGTGTTGTGAGGCAGCACAGTGCCTCTCGGACCACTATAGTGCCATATGGCACTACAGTGTTGCACCCCCACTATTGTAGTGGCACGTGACACTACAGTAGTTCATGTCAATCTCTGATACTCAATCAGTGATTGACACATAACAATTACTGTAAATTAAATATTTACTTTAATCAAATAAATAACTAGATATCAGTTAATTCAAAATTAACGTATCTGATAACCCCTATCAACTAAGTTATCTATTATTTCATAAATAACAGATTTAGTTGATGCAAATTATTATATAATAATAATTTAATTATCTAATTTCACAAATTAGATATTTTTTTTCACTTATCGATAATTAATCGATGATTATATATGTATACAATAATTTAATTATCTAATTTCACAAATTAGATATTTTATTTCACTTATCGATAATTAATCGATAATTATATATGTATACATATATATATACAAATTATTATATAATAATAATTTAATTATCTAATTTCACAAATTAGATATTTTGTTTCACTTATAGATAATTAATGGTAATTATATATGTATATATATATATATAATTTCTGAAAATTACATCTATAATGAATTCATATAGTTTTGTCCTCCAATTATTGGTTCGTAAATTAGAACTAGTTAAAATTATCATTTTACCCTTCTAAACACATCTTGATCCTTAAGTACCACTACTCCACTATTGAATGACTAATTTATAATCTTATTATAAATTTGAGCTCAATAACTATTCAATTCCAGAATTTACACTTAAGAGAACCAATATACGATCCGTTAGGAAAGCTTGGATTATAAATCTTGTAAGATCATATTCATAGCTATCCATATCACTGAATCTCCAAAACAAAAGTCACTAGCATGTTTTATAAACAAATCTTAACGAGTGAATCAAAAGATTTAGTAGACGTGTATAGGAGTTTATGACTATTCAAGATTCAAACTGATCAACATATGGCCATCAAATTACTGTGTATTAAATTTTTATGATATACAGCACGATGATAAAGATATTAATTCACATTGGTCCAGTCTTATATAATCTCATTATATAAAGTAATTTCACTAAAATTTCTATTAACATCAATGATCAGGATCTAGATCATACACATTCATAATACTTAGTAAATCGTACTAGCAACCATTCATTAAAGATTTCATACTTTAATATGTTGCTGACGGTTTTATTCATTATCTATGATCTTAATCTTCTCGTAGTAATACAAGATCATAGTCTCATTAATGAATATGAAATTTTCATATAGTTATATCAATTATTCAACAATAATTTAAAAGAACAATTATAAGAAAAATGTAATTGAAATATTCACACCCTAGACAGCGTAGTATAGAGGTGACTCGGGGACCTTGGACCTGTAATCCTACGCTCCAATAAACTAGATTATTAATTAAATAATCTTATTTATTATTTCTATTATTACTCACTATAAATATGAAATTTCACTCTTAGAGATAATAGAATGTATTTACAGAGTATTCTCACGTAGTCCACTGACATAATCATTTCATATAGTTCTGTCCTCCAATTATTAGTTCGTAATTTAGAACTAGTCAAAATTATCATTTTACCCTTCTAATTATCTCTCGATTCTTAAGTACCATTAATCCACTAGTGAAGGGATAATTTATAATCTTATTATAAATTTGAGCTCAATAACCATTCAGTTCTAGAATTAACACTTAAGAGAACCAATATACGATCCATTAGAAAAGCTTAGATTTCAAATCTTGTAAGATCATGTCCCCAGCCATCCATATCACTGAATCTCCAAAATAAAAGTCACTAACCTGATTAATAAACAGACCTTAACGAGTGAATCAAAAGATCTAGTAGACATGCATAGGAGTTCATGACTACTCAGGATTTAGACTGATTTACATATGATCATCGAATTGATATGTATTAAATCTTTATGATAAACAACACATTAATAAATATATTAATTCACATTGATCTTGTCATATATAATTTTATTATATAAAGTACATTCACTAAGATATCTATCCACCTCAATAATCTGGATCTAGGTCACGCATTCATAATGCTTAATGGATCGTACTAGCAACCATTCATTAAAGATTTTATACTTTAATATGTTGCTGATAATTTTATTCATTATCTATGATGTTAATCATCTCGTACTAATACAAGATCATAGTCTTATAAATGAATATGAAATTTTTATATATTTATATAAATTATTCAACAATTTTAAGAAAAATATAATCATCTTTAAACTTCATATCAAAATGTCAATAACATGCTTTGAGGGCATAACCCCCAACATGTTAGGGACAAATGCTTGGATCATATCAAACAACAAGGCAAAGTGCTACATGCTTATGAGCATGAATAATGGTCTAAGAGCCAAGCATGATAGCATGGAGACTGCCTATGAGATTATGGAATCTCTATAAAAAAAATTTTGGGCAGCGGTCTGATCAAAGTCATTATGAGGCCACTAGGAGCTATATGAAGACTAAGATGTGAAAGAGTACTTCTGTGCGAGAACATGTTTTGAACATGATTAACATAATGCACGAGGCAGAAATACATGAGTAGACTCAAGTTAGCATTATACTTGAGTCGCTCACACCAGCTTTTTTTGCGTTCACGACCAACTATATTTTGAACAAGTTACAATATAACATAACCCAATTGTTGAATAAACTGTAAACTTTTGAGTCACTCAACCTTAGAATGACTAAAGAGGGTGAGACAAATGTTGTCGAGCAAAAACCTTATTCCACTATTAAAAGTGACAAGCGAAGAAGATCAATGGTAACGGAAAAGGTACGAAGAAGAAAGGGAAGAAAGCCAAGACATCACCAAAAGCCAATAAGAACAAGAAAGATAATAAGTCCAAGGGAAAATGTTTCCACTGTGGGGTTGAATGTCATTGGAAGAGAAACTGTAACAATTATCTCTTCGAGCTAAAAAAGAAAGGTAAATATGATTTACTTGTACTTTAAGCTTGCTTAGTGGAATATGATTTGTCATCCTGGATACTTGATTCAGGAGCCACAAACCATGTATGTTCTTCTTTACAGATGCTTGATTCATCAAGGGAGCTGGTTGATGACGCAGTCATTTTAAGAGTTGTTAGTGGTGCGATCGTGTCAGTTAAAGCATTAGTGATAGTCCGTTTACCTTTCGGATATAATTATTTGGTTTTGAACGATATTTATTATATTCCTGGATTTTTGAGAAACTTGATTTCTCTTTCATTTTTACAAGAATAGTTATTCAAAGTTTCTTTTATTAATAAAGTGTTTACTATTTCTAAGAATGCACTACAAGAGAAAAAAGCTACGATAGCGGCCAAAAATGCTATTGTAGTGTTTTCATAGCGTTTCCCAAAATGCGATATTAGCCAACGTTATTACAAGTCGAAACCTACGATAGCGTTTTTAAACGCTATAGTAGCACTACCATAAAGTTTTTAAACGCTATGGTATCCCTACCATTTCATTTTTTAAGTGCTATAGTAAACCTATTACACCATTTTTAAATGTTGTGATATATTTTTATAGCATTTTTTAAAGTCATGGTATATCTTTCATAGCATTTTTCAAAGCTATAAAACACCTTTGATAGCATTTTGCAAAGCTATAAAAGACCTTTGATAGCATTCTTTTCATGCTATAAATTTTGTGAATAACTAACTCAACGAACATACTTAGTCTTGCAATTGTACAAATTTAAAAAAAAAGAAAAATTTGACAAAATATCACAAAATAACATCGCATACTATGTTATTTAATTACTCAAAATTGTTACAGACTATTGTCCGCTAGAAATCGTAGTCATTAAATTTCATATGAAATGTTATTACACATGATGCTTTAAGGACATAACCCTCAACAGGTTACGTTTCCAATCCACGTAAATTTCACCAGTCAGTTTGTTTGCATTCAAGATTGTTGAGAGTGAGGATAATGACATGATTACCAAAATAATAAATAAAGCGGTGTAAATAAATACTCAATCATTTAGAAAAGTATGATGCATGATACAAATACTTAAATATTAAAAAATATGATAAAAAACTATTTTTTTCATGATGTTACGATCAACAATGATAGCTTGCTTGATTTAAGGACAACACCCAAGCTACCTCCTATCGCATCGAGACTCTTCTCGTTTGGTTAACGCTTCTCAAGATGTCATTATATCTAGCTCAACCAATCACCAATGGTTTTGGTCACCTTGGCCCCAATAACTAGCTCCTATGAGAGATTCCAATGTGCTTTGGTCTAAATGTTTAACCAACATATCGACTTTAAAGGTTGTTATGAACTAACAGTCTGTCTAGGAACGGTCCTGCCCCACCATTTCCTTTACAAGCTTTAACTTCTC
Source organism: Datisca glomerata (assembly GCA_003255025.1). Lineage (NCBI taxonomy): Eukaryota > Viridiplantae > Streptophyta > Magnoliopsida > Cucurbitales > Datiscaceae > Datisca > Datisca glomerata. Next base: position 632,014 of record QANY01003779.1, on the reverse strand, counting down.
AAGCAACTCGACGACTCAAAGTGACACGATTCTGAAGTTTCTCCCACTGAAGAGGGGACTGCAAGGGCGGCTATAAACCATTCCTCATGCCACGACCAAGTTTGTATTGGGGACCTTGGAAACGTTTCAACTTAAACAACCCTCTCACTTAGTTTTTGGAAAAATAAATTTTTATTTATTTTTTCAAAAAACATAACTCTTCATAAATGTGAAAAAACAAGTTTTGAGAATTATAAACTTTTATAAAATTTAAATCACAATTAAAAAATTATAACTTTTTTAAAATTCACATTGTATTTAAATTATAACACATTATAAGTTTAGAAGATTTTATTTAAAATTCACATTGTATTTAAAATTCACCAGTATGTCATCTACGTAAACTTTCATGGTTTACCTAAGCTGTTCGCAAAAGATTTTATTTACCAACCTTTGGTAGGTTGCACTTATATTGTTTAAATTAAAAGGCATTACCTTATAATAAAAATTATCATGTTCAGTTATGAAAAATGTTTTCTCTTGTTCAGGTTGGAACATTTTCACCTGGTTGTATCCTGAAAAGGTGTTCAAGAAGCTTAGAAGTTCGTGTCCCGAGGTAGCGTCCATCATCTGATCTATTCTATGTAATAGATATTCATCTTTTGGGCAGCCTTTATTAAGATATGTGAAATATACACAAATCCTCCATTTCTCATTTTTTTTACCATGGCAACGCGTTGGCGAGCCACTCTAGGTAATCTACTTCCCTGATGAAATCCACTTTTAGTAGTTTGTCAACTTCTTCTTTGATGACCATGTTTCTTTCTGGCGCGAAACTTCTTTTTCGCTACTTCACCAATTTAACAGAAGGGTCAGTATTTATTTTATGATAAATTATATTTTCTGGTATACCTGGCATCTCCTGACTGGTGGTTGAAAAAATGTCTTTGTTTCTCCGTCGGAAATCAGTCAACCTTTACTTTTTTGTTTCCTCCAGGTGGCCCCAATATTTGTCATTTTTTATGCTTCTTCATCTAAGCAAATAGGTTTGATTTCTTCCCCCGCTTTGTACATTGGGCCCATCTATGCATCTTTCTGTGATTGCTATTGTTCATCAGCAACCACCAGCTTTTCTTCAATTTTTCCCCTCTTCTATTTCCTCGTTGATTCCAATATGGTTATTGTACAGATCCTAGCAGGAGCTGGTTCCCTCTTATAGTTTTAATTCCTTCAGAAGATGGATATTTTAGCACTAGGTAGTATGTGGATGGCACTGCCTTCATTTTATGTAACTTGGTCCTTCCTAAAATAGCGTTGTAAAGGGACGACGTGTCCAACACCACAAACTTAGTGAGGTAATTGAATGGCCTGTGCTAACTGGAAGGTTGATCAATCATTCTGAGTAGCTCACAGTCCTGTTGAAGCCTACTAGTGGTTATGGCAGATCTTGTAACTGTCGTTCCCCCATGGACATCTTTTCAAGTGTTGACCGATGAAGAATATTCATGGCACTCCCGTCGTCAATTAGCACCCTTATCAACAGATAATTTCCCACTTTCGTTGGCAGTGCTTTCCGGTTTCCAACTTCCTTCGAATAATGGGTTTTTGTTTTACATTTTCCTTTCCTTTCTTCTAGTCCCCTCAGTTCAGTTAATGCGATGATGGTATCGACTATTCAGAGCGGCTACTTCCCGTTATCCCTTTTTCCTCCGTCATGAATTTTCCTTTCAGCTTCCCACTTTGGATCTTCCTTCTTCATAAATTGATTAAGGTATCTTTCTTTTACTAGCTTCTCCACATAATCCTTTAGCTGGGAGTAATCTTTTGTAAAATGTCCATTGCTCATGTGGAATAAGCAATATTTGTCTTTATGCGTGTGCACTGGCTCCCTTGTAAGTGGGGCTGGTCTTTTCAGCAGCCAAGGTTTTTCTTTTATTATCTCCAAGACTTGGTTTATCGAGACATTCAACGGGGTGTAGACTTTGTCTCTAGGATGGATGTCATTCGCGTGTCTCCTTCGAGCAATGGTTCTATTCCACTTGTTGTCTCCCCGCTTATCTTCTTTTTCTATTCTCTGATTCTGCTTTCTGCCTACACTCGAGCTATGTTCTTCTTTCTTTGACTCATTAATCTGTCATCCCGCATGTTTTAGCAAACTTTTCTTTTCTTCCTCCAATGTGATGCATGCTTGCGTTCTTTGGAAAGTCTCTGCTATGGTCAAAGGTTTTATCTTTGATAAATCTTTAAAGAAGGCTGATTCTGGATCCATCCCCCATCTAAAAGCCAGTCTTGCTACTTTGTTGTCACAACTTTCCACCTTGGCCATCTCCTCCTTGAATTTGTGAGTGTATTCTTGAAGTGTTTCATTTTCCTTCTAGGCAGATATCATCAAAAGGTAATATGAGTCCTCCATTACTACGCAGTAAGTAGATTAATGTACTAAGAAGACAGTGGACATCACAGTAAAGTTGGTAATAGATTAAGCGAGGAGGGAGTGATACAATTTAAGTGCAGCACTGTCTAGATTTGTATCATGTATATCAAAGCGTCTTCATGTTGGTATAATGCCATGACTTGCTTGAACTGTCTGAGATAGTTTACAGTGTCAGATTTCCCTTCATAACATTTGAATTTAGGTGCCACAAACTTCCTCGGAATTGGGGTGGTCAAGATTTCTAGACTTAATGGAGTCCTTGTGAGTGATTCCAGGTTGGTTTTTCCTGTGTTTCCTAGGCTCCTTAGTTCCATCATCTTCTCCATGGCAGCTTCCATCATGACTTTTGGTTGGCGAATTTTTCCTGCCTCCTCCTTTTCATCTTCATTGGATTGAACTTTCCCGTCTTCATTCTGCACGTTCATACTATTTTCATTGTCTCCTTCTCATCGGACTTCGTGTCCATTTCCTTCTTGGTATTTCTCCCTTCCCTCACAATTACTGTGCTGACTAACATGTGCACATATCTGTGCAAGGTCCCGTTGCAATGTAGCGTTATGTTCCCGCATCGTCTGCCACACGTTGTGTAGTGTTTCAGCGTTTTGCTGTTCCATTTCTTGCATTCGGCTCAAAATAGTCTGAAGCATCTCATCAGGGGGAGCAAGGTGATGGACATGTTCATCCCCGTTCCTATTCCTTTGTTAAGGGCGGTGTTCGATCTGGTTCTAGGCATAGTTTGGTATTTTGGAGGGTATCTTTGAGGTTATTTTTTTTCTCTCAATGAAAGCACTAAAATGTAAATGATTTTTTCTTGGTTTAACCTGGGATCAATGGGAAGAATGTCGATAATGGCTAATTTATATAAGTATTAATTAGAGAGAGTGTATGTGTGTGTAGGGAGTAAAGTGTCTGAATTATGTTTCTCGTTGTATTGAATGTCACCTTTTCATTTAGTATATTGGTCTTATATAGGCTTCCTAAATCCTATGAATTGATTAAAATAACAGTATAAAAGGAGGCACTTATTCCTTGGGATAATACCCGTTCGTGGGGATCATTCTACTGGGTATGAGCCCCTTTCTCTTTCTGTCTCACTCAACCGTCAATCAGTCACAACCACTTGGTAATTTCTTGTAGTTTCAAGGCAATCAGTCACAACCACTTGGTGGCCTTCCAATCTGTCTCATCCAAGTAATTTGGCTTACCCAATCAATCACAACCGTCTACCTGTAATTTCGAATCCATTTCATCTGTTTCCGCTCTTCTTCTTATCCTTCATTTCCTGCTCTTGCACAGTTTGATACTTTCTTATTGACCGGTCTGCTTTCCACGCTCTCTCCCGCTCTGATGAGGATTCCTGCTTCATTGCTCTTTCCCGTCCTGATGAGGATTTCTGCTTCCGTGCTCTTTCCCCTTCTTATGAGGATTCCTGCTTCTGTGCTCTTTCTTGCTTCCGTGCTTTTTCCCGCTTCTGTGCTCTTTCCCGCTCTGGTGAGGATTATTCCCGCCCGTGTTTTCACTTACTTCATGATTTGTTTGTGCCGCTTTTGTTTTCCCGTCTAGCCTCTAACCTTGCTATGTTTGTGGTCCACGGGTCCTCTTAGGATTGGTTTTTTCTGTATACATGTTTTGAGTGATTTTTTTCCTGTTCAGATGTAATGTGAATACTAATATTTACCTCCAAGTAAATTATTTTTTTAAATATATATTAATACATCTCCAGCATATTAAAAGGGGCTTAAGGGCGATAAAACTTTTGATTTCCCCTTTTACCTTTAAGCTCCACTAAATATAGTATAAGATTAAGTTTTTTTTTGTATTTAATGTATTCATAATTCTATTCACTAATTATTCTTTTACTAATACATTATATATTTTATATTATTATGTTATTAGGAATGTGAATGATCATGTATAAGATTTTAGAGGTTCTTACATCATAAACAATAAGTTATTGTCTATCTGTAAGATTTTTTTGTTGTTTAATCGAATCACTATTCGAGATCCAAGATTCTTTTAGTTTTATAATTAAATGTAATAATTTTTAATATTCATTATCCCTAGTAAAATAGTTTATCATATTTAATTTTCTCTCTCAAATAAATTATTTTTTTAGTTTATTTTTATTTTACCTTACAAAATAAATTTGTTAGGATCATGCGTTTTTTATTTAAAAACTCTTGTAGATAATTTATCATCTTCAGATGATGCATAGCTTATTCAAGTTCTATTCTATTTATAATAATTTTATTACAAATATATCGTTTTCAGATTATGTACGACCTATTCAAATTTATTTTTGTTTGCAATAGATTAATTGTGTATAAGAGAAAGTTACCATTATTATGTTATTTTGTTTTTGATTTACAATATTTTAAAAGCTAATATATTTATTTCAACTTTAATAATAATTTTAAAATTTATTATAAAATTATAAAATTTGTTAAAATTTTAAAATTCTTTAACACGTGCGCGTGCTTTCGACTAGTTTTATCTTAAAATTGGCTTATGAGGAGAAATCCATTCATTGTTGAATTATCATAAAACCATGATAAAGTATTAATGGGTTAAATATGTAGGAAAGCTATAAAATCAGAATAAGAAGTAACTATAGTATTAATAGAATGATATACTATTTAAAGAGTTTAATTAATTATTGATTTCATTTATACTATTTAATTATGATAACTCAAAAATAGAAAGGAAACATAAGCTTATTGTTGAATTACGTCTTATTATTTATTATAATAATTAACTAAGTTTGTGAGGAGAAACTTTGGAATTCCTCTTTTGTCCCTTACATATTTTTTAATATACTAAATTTAGGTTTTCTATGACTAATTGATAATTAATCAATTTGATTGATTTTCCTTTAAATTGCTCACCTAGGATTATAAACTTGATCAATTAGTCATAGAAAACCTAAATTTAGTATAGTCAAAAAGAACGTGTTAGATAAGTTTTAAAATCATCAAGTAGTCAATTAGTCATAGAAAACCTAAATTTTAAGATAAAACTAGTCGAAAAGCACGTGTTAATTTTTTTTAAAATTTTACAATAAGTTTTAAAATTATTATTAAAGTTGAAATAATATATTAGCTTTCAAAATGTTATAAATTGAAAATAAAGAAAATAATAATGGTAACTTTCTCATATACACAACTAAACTATTTCAAACAAAAAGAAATTTGAATAAATCGTGCATCACCTGAAAATGATATATTTATAATAAAATTATTACAAATATAATGAAATTTGAATCAGTCATGTATCATCTCAAGATGATAAATTATCTACAAGAGTTTTTAAATAAAAAACGCATGATCCTAACAAATTTATTTTGTAAGATGAAATGAAAATAAACTAAAAAATAAATTATTTGAGAAGAGAAAATTAAATATGATAAACTATTTTACTAGGGATGATGGACATTGAAAATTATTACCATTATTATAAAACTAAAAAAATCTTGGATCTCGAATAGTGATTCGATTAAACAACAAAATAAACTTACAGATAGATAATAATTCATTATTATTGACTGGAAAAATATTTACGATGTAAGGACCTCTAAAATCTTATACATGATCCTTCACATTCATAATAACATAATAATATACAATACAAAATTTTATAATGTATTAGTAAAAGAATAATTAATGTATAAAATTATAAATAAATTAAATACAAAAGAACTTAACCTTATACTATATTTAATAGGGTTTAAAGGGTAAAAGAGGAAATCAAAAGTTTATATCCCTTAAACTAATTTTAATAAAGTAGAGATAGAGATAGATTAGAGAGAGTAGAGATTATACTTTAAAATACTATACATTAATCTCTTAATCTTACTATCTAACACGTTATAATTGCAAAGAAAAATCAAATTGAAACCCGTAAAAAATTTGTATTTTTTAAAATGTGCGAATATATTCAGACTCTTGAAAGAAAACATTTTTTAATGAAATCACTCACACTATGAAAACTTGACTTTTTTATTACTATATTTTGGATTATGTGATAAGATAATCGTGTAATAAAGATATGATTGTTGGGAGAATAAAAAAATTAATGACATGAGATTAAACTTTCCTTCTACATATAAACCACATCAAACTTTGGGATCGAGCTCCAATTAAAGGGGCAGTTGGTCTAGATCGTCTGATCAATTTTTGACAATTTAAATCGAAGAAAAAATGTGTTTTTTAACTCATCCTACGGTCTAAGTTGGACAATCAAAATAAACAAAATGCACATCTACGACATTCCTAGAAATGATAGAGGATCTCAATCCCCATCTCTCACTCGCATATCTTCCCCCTACCTCTCTCTTCTCTAAGTTCTCTCAATCTCTTCCTTGGCAACCTTCAAGACATACGACAACAATAACAGAATAGAGTCAGTTGGTGAGAGATTTATATAAAAATAGACTCAGAATAACGTGATTAATGTTCAATCTGACATTAATTTTACCTTAATGTTCCCTTATACAAAACCGTAACTAATTTTACCTTAATGTTCAGTCTGACATGTGAAGAAGTATTTTTCATATCCTATATATCATAGCTTTAAGAGGGTTCATGAAGTAATTTTCATATCCTACATATACAATAGTTTTTTAAGAAAGAAAAAATGGTCAAACCACATAATCAATGTACAAAAAAATTAGCAAATATTTCTTCTCCTTTCAATATTGAGTGCCTATATGTAAAAAATTTCAGTATTGTTAATCCCTGAAAATATTCTCAATGGGATATGATGCCCTCCCTAGTAGATATCTGGGACCAAATTTAGTTTCCAAATTTTTTTGAGAAATTTTTCCCATAACCTTTGTCACCTCACTCTTCTCCCCACGAGTTTTTAATGATCCATTATTTCTTTCCATCTTTGTCCATACCATACCCGATCACCAAGATGGCATGATTAAATTTCTTTGTTTAACTCCCTCAGGTCTTTGGGTCCTTGATAAATTTCCTATCCAAAAATCAAAAAGTAAATTCTCCAACACTTTCAGTCAAATATGATTTGAGATAATAGAACTAAATAAATAATTGACATATACAACTACTTGAGGATTCAGATTATGATGTATAAATAATTTCGGTACCAAATGTGAAAATAAGCTTCTACGAAAGCATATATAATAGTACAATGTAATAAAACACTCAATTCAATATTCAAATTTCTAATCATCACTGTTATTGTCTATAATCCTAGCAGAAATAAGCCTGACTATAACCGTTGGAAGTCATATACCAATCAATCCAAATGCTACGCAATTGTTACGATTAAAAAAAATTATTTTTCCTTTTCTACCTCTAAGTTTCCTTTCTTATATGTTTGTATTTTATTTTGGATAGGGTATATGATTTAAATGCCGAGAAGAATTTTTTTAGCTTTTTATATCTAACAAACAAGATGAAAGAAGCAGAATTATTTTTATTAGAAGATACCATTAGCGGGAAAATTAACGGATCATATTGTTTCTTCAAAGCCACAATGATCAAAATAGTTAATAGGGATCAGCCATAGTTTGAAAGATGCAATTAATGTAATGCAAGCGTTTATGCTTTTTATGATGAATCCATAATCAAGATTGTCAGGATCGTAATTTTAACTCGGATCGGTGGTAATTAAAGATCATAAAATTCTACTAAATATTAATAATTAAAATATATAAAAAGATGCATGTATGAAATTTTTAAAATAATATTAATTACGACAGCTAGTGGTTAGCGTAATAACTGCTGGTTTAGATTAGAAATATCTATAGTTTTAAATGATCCAATCCAAATGGCCATCTGTAAAAACTAAATGTTTCCATAGACTGTTATTTATCACAAACAATAAAACTACTAAATATTAAATCTAAAACACACAACTCACAACCAACACATCAAAACGCATCAAATATGTTAACTCTACAAATAAAATTATTAGTATGGAAACTTACTAAATATATATATATATATGAACATGATAGAAAGTTGCCTTCATGTCATTACACCGCCACTTTCCTCTCTTCCCTTGAAAAGGTTACTGATTTTTTTGATGATGCCATTTGCTTGTATCCGCTTGAAAGTTGTGCAGATATTAGAAGTAAAGCGGCCAATTATCTTATGTTGCTTTTAGGAGCACAATAAACACAGTTAATCAGCACTTGGGTTGAGAGTTGGCATATGTTACGAAAGTCAATATGATCTTTAATTTGCATACTTTTAATTATACGACGCGTATGTAAACGTTGTTTCAAATAGAATTGGTTGGTGAGAGATTTCTTCAATTACAAACTCTCTAACTTGACTCACAAAGTATCAGGAGACATCTTATCGGATATTTTATGCAACACCTCATTAGACAGCGACAACATAATTGCACCAAGTGTCCGCTCAATGAGATCATCTTTTTCTTCCTCGGTCAATTTCTTCAGCAAAGCATTTTTGCCCTTCGGAGCCTTCAGCAAGCCTTGCTGAACTAATGAGGCTCGCATCTTCAATTGCTAAAGACTGAAGTTATTCTTCCCATCAAATTGGTCAATCTCATATTTTGTCATCATAATAACAAGACCCAAATAGAACCATAGCTCTGACACCATTTGTTATGACCACAAAATCAGTAATTTGAGAAATATGCAAAATATAAAAAAATACGAAACACAAAAAACATATGTGGTTCGGCAATGTGCCTACATCCACAGACGAAGATGAGAAGAATTCTACTAATAAACAAAGAGAGTACAAATGAATACAAAAAATATTTACACACTCAAATTCCACAAACCCAAATTCTAAACTAAAGTAGAGTCTTAAAATATTCATAGGCCCCACACAAATATCTTTATATATGATATGATTTGGTACAATATAAATGGGGAGAGGGGAATCCTATTTATATAGGAAATTAAGAGAACATGACTACTGAATAACCGATGTGGGACAAAAGTAAAAACTCACATTTGAAGCCCACCTCAACAACAAGACCAAATTTATTACGTTCATACTTAAAGTGAATAGTGTAATTTGGATTCTACATAAACTTGCCAGTAGGGGTGTTCAAAAACCGTCCAGACTGTATAATCTGATTCTGGACCGGACCGACCAGACCGACCGTATAATATATATAAAATGATTTTTCAAGTAAAAAGTGACTTTTCCTCATTCCCACATCGGAAAGGAAATAGAGAGTTAAGGTGTGAATGAGTTATAAAAGTACTACATCTACCTCTGCATGATGAAGTAAGCGCCTACATGTGTATGCTATTAAAGCATGCCTTGAAATAAGGTGTATTTATCACGCGTATGATATGTTCAATGTATTAACCGTGTATTAAACTTTTAATCTAAAAATTATGTGTATTTATCACGCGTATAAATTATGTACTTAGACCGTAAAATTCGTCCGAACTGATTGTTGAAGTTCAGTCTGGTTGGTTTGAATTTTTTGTAGTGTCTTGGTCGGTTCGGTCCTCCATATAGGAGGATAGTAATTTTCAGTCTGATCTCATTTTTCTTCAAAAATCTGACCAGACCAACCGTTGAACACCCCCTACTTGCCAGTGTTTATGATAGATTAATACAAATAGTTAAATTCCACGTTCGTATTTATGATTTTATGCACTATTTAGTCACCTTATAAAAAAGATTCCAACAAACTTTTAAAGGAAAGAAGGTTTCTTATTGTTGAAGTAAAGCTTAGCAACCACATGAATACTATTAAATCTTCACCACCCCGTGGGCTGGGCGATGCTATAAATTTTAAAGAAAATGGGCAATTTTTTTTTTCAAATCTCATGCTATGTATATAATAATAAATAAAAAATATTTATACAATTTGGTATTTTTAAAATTTTGAATAAGACAAATAGTATATTGCTTGGAAATTTTACAAACTTAAAGAGGATAAATAGTAAATAATTTGGTAATTTTTTAAATTTAAAGGAACAAATAATATAAACTTTTATAATTTTATAAATTAAAAGTGGGATAAATAGTAGATTGATATATAATTTTACGCATCATTACATATGTATATATAAAAATTACATGATGAAAGAGGGCAATTGCCCCCCTTCACTTGCAAGTGACCTCGTCCCTTCCCATGGGGTTCATCATGAGTAGGCGTCACTCTTCTGTTGAGCACATCACCAGGCATGGAAATTAAACATCAAATAAGGTGTAAAACAACATCATTCAAAGTATTTTTTTTAAATTCTAATTAAATTAAAATGTAAATGATATTACTGTCCTCGACCGTGTGTTTTGTTTCCGAAATGTTTGTGCAATGTCCCTTTAAGTGGTTTACATGTAAGAATGATCATTATATTTTTTATATGTAATAATATTCTTTTTAAATTAAAATTTTTTAAAGTTAGTTGTAGAATTACTTGCTATTAGTTATTCAATAATTATATAGTATTAGTTATTGGACTACGTTCGCCATTACAATTTTTAGGGACTATTTTTGTTAGTGATTTCTATTATAGGGATATTCTTGCCAAAAGCCCTTATTTCATCCCCTTAACCTTTCAGGTGTGATCTAAGTCATTGAAGTTATATTATTGTGAGCATCCATCGTTGTAGAAAGTGTTGGTTTGGAAGAGGAGATGTGCTGTCTTTCCTTTCTACCCTATAGTTTGTGGAGGTTTGATTGGAGTGACCGAGGGGTTAATCATTTCTTGAAGAGATGATTTCACCTATTGAAGAACTGCCTCTTGAAGAGATGGTTTCACCCAAGCACACGACATTTCAAGAGACATTTTTCATGAATGATATTTGTCTTGATTTCTGACGTGGCCGGAATTGAGCCATATAGAAATCATTTTTTGAAAACAAAAAATAAAATTTCCACGTGAACAAAACTGCATTAGATTCTTAAATAATTTGAGAACTGTATTATTATAAGATTTTTAAATTTTATTACTCGTGCAAAACTCTGATGTTAATCTCAATATTATTTTTGTTAAGGAGGGGATGCATATCACCTTTTGTTCTGATGAGGTTGTGTTGTCCGTATGAGCTATTGATTATACTCCCTAGGATAGAGCCATTTGAAAACAATTAATATTTTTTTTAGGCGAGAACTCATCTAGATGGTTCTAATTTTAACCGTTTAAATGAACGAAAATCACCCGATTTTAATGAGTTCTTTGTTAAAGTAGACCCCCACATTAACTATTTTGTAGAAATTGACTCTAATACTGATTTTTGCTTACCCTGACCTCTGACCCACTTTCAATTCAAAATCAGCTTGTGAAGTTATCAAAAAACCCCTTCACGAATTCTAAACGACGGCTTGAAAAAAAAGTGATGACTACACATTTTCCTCATTTCTCTCTTACTGTTACTATCTCTCTCTCTCTCTCTCTCTCTCTCTCTCTCGAAGTCACAGCAAGCATCTCCCTCTCTGTAAATATGAAAGAGTCTTCGTCTCCACAGCAAGGAAAAATGACAAGGTAAGTTTTCAGGTTTCTGAGTTTTTATTCTAGATTCTGAGGTATTTTTTCTGGGTTTCTAAGGTGTTTTTATGGGATTCTGAGGGATTTTGTTTCTGGATTTCTGCGTTTCTATTTTTTGTGGATGTCCAAATCACAACAAGGTTGATTTTTTGAGTTTCTGAGGTATTTTTTCTGGGTCCTAAGGTTTTGATCTTGATGGGTGTCTGTTTTATGGGTTATACTAGGGTCGTGTACCCCTCGTGTAGTACACGAGGACTATACGGAGTCGTGTACCCCTCGTGTACTACAGGAGGACTATACGTGGGTCGTGTACGCCTCATGTAGGCTACACGAGGATTACATGAGGGTTGAACAAGCCTCGTGTAGGCTACATGAGAACTTCACGAGGGTCGTGTAAGCCTCATGAGGAATATACCAGGATCGTATAGTCTACACGAGGATCGTGTACACCTCGTGTAGTTTACACGATGACTACACGAACATCGTGTACACCTCATGTAGTTTTCACGATGACTACACGAGCATCGTGTACATTTCCTGATCTTATGTTTTCCTTGAATATTCTACATGTTATGGCTTCATCAGAGATGCATCTAAGATACGTCCATGACATTAACACAATTCCAAAAACAAGGGTCAACGGAAAGTGTTATACCCACTGCATAGAGGTTATCAAGACTAAGCTGACATCTACTCAACTCTCCCTATTAGCGAAACATGCTTTGACCATCTCATTAATCTCTCATCCCTGAAGTTTTCAGTAACTGTCTGCCATCAGGTGCTGGTGAGTGAGGTCGAATATGTGGACAACACTCCATCTAAGGAGGAGATCTATTTTCTTATCAATGAGGAGCCACTGTGCTTCTCCAAGAAAAAGTTCTCTTTGATTACCAGACTAAAGTTCGGTGAAGACCAGGATGGGAAGAAGACCCGTGACCCTAATAGACTCTCTGATTTGTACTTTCTGAAAGCCCAATCAATAACCATGGTTGAGTTGGAGGAGAAGTTCAGGAGCTCTGAATATAAGTCAGATTTTGATGCGGTCAAGATGGCTCGATTTAGTTGCTAGAGAATTTTATGTTGGGGAAGGAGAACCGTACCCTAATTGAGAAGAGATGGTTGGTTTTGGTTGACGACCTTGAAGCGTTCAACCAATATCCTTGGGGAGATCTCTCGTTCTCCAAAACAATGAAATCATTATTAGTTGTGAAGAATACAAATGTTGTTTTTGTGATCTTAAAGATCAAGAAAAAAAACAAAAAAAACACATAAATCCCCCACTGCTGTTCATGGGTATTCGCTCAATGGATGTCCATTTTCCTTCCATGTACAATTTATTTAATTCTCCTGTAGTGATGTATTGAATTATTTATGTGTTGAAATAGGCATGGGTATTTGAAACTATCCCCTTCATGGGTAGTTTGTATGGTAATCAGGTTTCGACCAAAGTCCCAAGGATTTTGAAATGGTGTCCGACCACGATAGTACCGGTTGAGAATATTCAAAAAGAAATTTTTTTAAGGAGAATGTATCTTGGTGAATTATGTTGTAATTCACATATACTGATTTATATTTATTGTATTTTTAGTTGATAGCACTTTCTTTGGTCCCTACTGAGGAGGAAGAAGAAAAAAGCTCCTGGAGATAAGAGGTTGGAGAGAATGTATGTTCAAAATCATTTTATACCCTTCTTTTCCTTGAACACGGGCCTCGTGTAGTCACCGTGCTACTACACGATGGTTACACTTACCACATGTAGTCATCATGCAGTCTACACGGGGTCTATGAAACCATCGTATAGTCACATTTTTCTGTTTTGCCTACGTAATATTACATGTTTTTTTAGTCGAAGCCTCATCCATCATCCTTTCCTGTAGAAGATAAGGCTAATGAGGAGGAGGAGGCCATTGAAGAGGAAGAGGAGAAGAAGAAGAGGAAGAGGTTCGATGAGGCCATTGAAAAAATAGAGGAGAAGAAGGTTATGTCCAAGAAGCTCAGTGGACATGAAGATTGGGTGAGGAAATGTCTGATTGGAATGGACCAAAAGATCACTTGAATGGATAAAAAGATCATGTCCATGCAATCAGTCATTTCCTTTGCAATTTCCAAATTAAAATTTTTATGGATCATCTAGTAACATCGAGGGCAAATGATTACTCATTCTGTCCTCGATCTACCATGATGATGGCTAACGACGAGGAGGATAAAGAGATTGAGAAGGAAGTGAAAAAAATGAAGAAGAATGAAAAAGAAGAAGATATGGTAGAGAAGGAAGAAGAAGATGTGATGGTAGAAAATGAAGAAGAAGAAGAGAAGGAACAGAAGGAAGAAGAGGAAAAAGAAAAAGAAGAAAATATGGTAGATAAGGAAGAAGAAGAGGAGATGGTAGAGAAGGAAGAAGAAAAGGAGAAGGAATAGAAGGAAGAAGAAGAAAAAGAAAATGAAGAAGAGAATGAAGGTAATAAGGAGGAGGAATGTGAAAAGAAAGAAGATGAAGAAAAAACAGAAGAAAAAAAATAGAAAAAGAAAGGGAAGAGAAAAAAGAAAAAGAAGAAAAAGTAGGAGGAGAAGAAGAAGCAGAAGAAGAAGAAGAAACAAAAAAAAAGAACAAAATGTTGCATCGATAATATCAGCTCTTGCTATATATATATATATATATATAATTTCTTTTTAAATTTATTTTCTTTCATTTATTACATAATATAGTCTTTTTACTTTATTCTTGTATTTTTTTGTATGTTTTATATAATCGCAACATCTTATGTTATCTATAATTTGACATCCTGTAATTTATCTCTATTCTTTTACTTCCATTTTGTTGTAATTATTAACATTAATTTCCTTTACATGTTTATTTATTTAGCATTCTTGCATCATCATACTTATAATGCGATTCTTGCATTATTCCATTATTATAATAATTAATGTTCATGTATGTGTGGATTATAATTTTAATAATTAGATTTAGATTTTGTTACTTCTATTATTTAATTTTCATTAAAAAAAGTCCGACGATGGACTTTGAGATTTTTGGGATACCAAACTTCTCGAACTACTGAGGTGAGGAGTTATTCTTGGGATACCGAGAATAACTCTAATAATGCTTTGATTTAAAAAGATATAAGAATACAAAAAAA
>QANY01003775.1:0-10000 GCA_003255025.1 Datisca glomerata | reverse complement strand
TCTCTCTCACTCTCTTTGTCCCTTTTTCTCTCTCCCTCTCCCTCTCCCTCTCTTTCTCCCTTCCTCTCTCTCCCTCTTCATCTCCCTCTCCCTCTCTCTCCCTCCCCCTCTCACTCCATCTCTCTCCCTAAGTCCATCTCCCTCTCTCTCTCACCCGCACACTCTCTCTCACTCTCCATCTCGCTCTCCCTCCCTCTCTCTCTCACACACACACTAACTCTCTCTAACTCCCTCCCTCGCTCTCTCTCTCTCTATTTCTCTCTCCCTCTCCCTCTCTAACTTCCTCTCCCTCTCTCACTTCCTCTCCCTCTCCCTCTCTTGCTCTCCCTCTCTCTATTTCTCTCTCTATCTCCCTCTCTCACTTCCTCTCCCTCTCCCTCTATGTCCCCCTCCCTCTCACTCTCTTTCTCCCTCCTTCCCTCCCTCCCCGTCTCGCTCCCTCCCCCTCTCTCCCTCTCCCTTTCTCTCCCTCCCTCTTTCTCTCACACACTCTCTCTTTCTCACTCACACACTCTCTCTCACTCTCTCCCCCCTCTCTCTTTCTCGCTCACTCTCTCTCTCACTCACTCTCACTCTCACTCTCTATCAATCTATCTCTCTCACTCTCTCCCTCCATCTCTCTCTCTCTCTCTCTCCTTCTCTCTCTTTCCCACTCTCTCTCTTGCTCTTTCCCTCTGTCTTATTCTATCTATCTCTCCCTTTCTCTCTCTCTCCCTCTCGCTATCTCTATCTCTCTCCCTCCCTCTCTATCTCCGCTTTCTCTAGTTGTCTCTCTAGATGTCATTCTCTCTCTATCTCTCTCTCTCTCATTCACTGTCTCTCACTCCCCCTTTCACTCTCCCCCTCTCTCTATCTTTCCTCTCCCTCTCCCTCTCTCTCCCTCCCTCTCTCACTCTCTTTCTCAAACTCTCTCTCTCACTCACACACTCTCTCACACCCTCCCACTCCCTCGCCCTCCCTCTCTCTCTCTCACTCATCAATCTCTCTCCCCCTCTCAAACTCTCTCCCTCTCCCTCCCTCTCTCTCTTTCCCCCTCCCTAACTCTCTCTCTCTCTATCTCTCTATCTCTCTGTCTCCCTCTCTATCTCACTTTCTCTCACTTTCTCCCTTTCCCGCCCTCTCTCTCTCACTCGTTTTCTCTCTCTCTCCCCCTCTCTCTCCCCCTCTTTCTCTATCTATCTTTACTCCCTCTTTCTCCCTACCTTTACACTCTCTCTCGCTCGCTCTCTCTCGCTCTCACTCTCTCTAACTCACTCCCTCTCTCCCTCTCTCAGTCTCTCTCTCACTCTTTGTATCTCCACTCTCTAGCTCTCTCTCTTTAACTCTCTCTCCCTCCCTCTCTCTATATTTTTCCCCCTCTCTCTCCCACCCCCTCTCTCTCTTTAGCTCTCTGTCTTTCACTCTCTCTCACTCTCTCTCTCTCTCGCGCTCTGTTTCTCAATCTCTCTCTTTTTCTCTCTCTCCCTCCCTCACACACGCTCTCTCTATCTCTCTCTCTCTCCCACTAAAACACACACTCCCTCTCCGTCCCTCTCTCGTTCCCTCACTCTATCTCTCCCTCTCAATACCTCTCTTTCTCTCTCTATCTCTCTCTCTCTCTCTTTGTCTCTCTATCTCTCTCTCTTTTTGTCTCTCTCTTTATCTCTCTCTCTATCTCTCTCTATCTTTCTCTCTATACCTCTCCCTCTCAGTGCCTTCCCTCCCTTCCTCTCTCCATCGCGCTCTTTGTTTCTCTCGCTTTCTATCTCTCTCTCCCCCTCTCTATCTATCTATTTCTCCCCCTCTCTCCCTCTCCCTCTCCCTTTCTATCTTTATCTATCTATCTTTCCCTCTCTCTCAACCTATCTCTCTCTCTCTTTCTCACCCACTCCCTCTTCCTCTCCAACTCACTCTCCCTCCCTCTCTCGTTCTCCCGTACTCACACACACACTCTCTCCCTCTCTCACACACTCATTCTCTCTCACTCTCTCTCTCCCTCTTACTCTCTCTATCAATCTATCTCCCTCACTCTCTCTATCTCTCTCTCCCTCTCTCCCTCTCTCGCTCGCTCTCTCTATCTCTATCCCGCTATCTCACTCCCTCCCTCTACCTCTCCCTCTCCCTCTCCCTTTCTCTCCCTCCCTCTCTCACTTTCCTCCTCTCTTGCTCTCTCTTTCTCTCTATCTCTCTATCTCTCCCCCTCTCTCCCCCTCCCATTCTCGCTCTCTCTCTCACACACACTCTGTCTCTCGCTCTCACTCTCTGTCAATCTATCTCTCTCACTCTCTCTATCCTTCTCTCTCTCCCTCTCTTTCTCTCTCCCCCTCCATCTCTCTCTCTCCCTCTCTCCCTCTCTCATTCTCTCTCTCCCTCTTCCTCTCCCTCTCTCTCCTCTCTTTCCCCCTTCTCTCTCTCACTCACCCACTCTCTCTCACGCTCTCTCTCTTGCTCTCTCACTCTGTCTCATTCCATCTCTCCCTTTCTCTCTCTCTCTATCTCTCTCCCTCCCTCTCTCTCTAGTTGTCTCTCTCTAAATGTCATTCTCTCTCTCTCTCTAACACACTATCTCTCACTCCCCCTTTCACTCTCCCCCTCTCTCTATCTATCTCTCCCTCTCTCTCTCCCTCTCTCTCCCTCCCTCTCTCACTCTCTTTCTCAAGCTCTCTCTCTCACTCCCTTTCTCAAGCTCTTTCTCTCTCACTCACACACTCTCACTCTCCCTCCCTCCCTTTCCCTCTCCCTCCCTCCCTCCCTCACTCTCTCTCGCTCTCTTTCTCTCTCATTCTCTTTGTCTATCTATCCTTCTATCTATCTTTCTCTCCCTCCCCCTCTCTCTATCTATCTATCTCTCTCTCTCTTTCTTTCTCTCCCTCTCTTTTTTCTCACTATCCCTCCCTCGCTATCTCTCTATCTCTCTCTCTATCTCTCTCTCTCTCCCACTCTCCCCCTCTCTCTCGCTCACCCTCTCTCTATCTCTCTCCCTCTCCCCCCTCTCCCTTTCTCTCTCCCCCTCTCTGTCTCACTCACTCATTCTCTCTCTTTCTCTATCTCTGTCTCTATCTATCTATCTCTCTTCCTCTCTCTCTCCCTTTCTCTCTCTATCTTTCTTTATTCCAATCTTTAAAATTCCCAGACCATTCAGGAAATTGAAATAATAGCATACGTATAATATTTTTAGCTAGTATCAATGAGGGTAAGACAATATATTTTCTAAGAATTGATTGAGTTACTAACAAAAAACCTTTTATTACTTGAGCAAATAGAATGCTATCCCAGGCTTCTGCTATTTCTATACAGGTTTTCTCCTCTCTTTTATCCTTTTCTCTTATGGCCTCCTATTTCTTCTCATTTTCTCTTTTTTTTTTCCTCTGTAGCATTCAAGATTGTGAATTCTATGTTTTTCCATATCCACTTTCTATAAATAGTTTTCACCAGCCCCGGGATATCAAAAGAAAAAAAAGTTTGTCTATTCTAACAAAAAACGAGGAGAATGCACATTTAGCTGAAACAATTTCCAAGTAGCTGTTTTCTCTCTCTCACTTTCTCTCTCACACTCTCTCTATCTCTCCCTCTCACTTTCTCTCCCTCTCTATCTCCCCTCTCTCTAGTTCTCTCTCTACCTATCTCTCTCACTCACTCACTCTCTCTCCCCCTCTCACTCTCCCTCTCACACTCTGTCTCTCTCTTTCTCTCTATCTATCTATCTGTCTATCTCTCCCTCTCTCTATCTCTCTCTCTCCCTCTCTTTCTCTCTATCCTTCTCCCTCTCCCTCTCCCTGTCTCTCCCTCCCTCACTCGCCCTCTCTCTCTATCTATCTCTCTCTCTTTCTCGCTCACTTAGTCTCTCTCTCTCTGACTCCCTCTCACTCTAGCTCTCTATCTCCCAATCTCGCCCTCTCTCTCTCCCTGTCTCCCTCCCTCTCTCTCTCGCTCACTCGATCTCTCTCCCCCCTATCTCTCTCTTTCTCTTTCTCTCGATTTATCTCTCTCCCACTCTCTCTCTCCCTCTCTCCCCCTCTCTAGCACTCTCTCTCTCGCTTTGTCTCACTCACACACTCTCTCTCTCACTATCTGTCCCCCTTCTCTCTATTCCTCTCCCCCCTCTCTCTCCCTCCCTCTCTCACTCTCTCACTCTCTCTATCTCTCACTCACTCTCACATACACACTCTCTCCCGCTCTCGCTCCCTGTCTCTCTCTCTCACTCATCTGTCTCCCTATCCTTCTCTCACTCTCTCTTTATCTTTCCCTCCCCCTCCCTCTATCTCTCTCTCTTCATCTCTCTATCTATCTGTCTATCTCTCTCTATCTATCTATCCCTCTTTCAATCTCTATCTATCTCTCTTTCAATCTCTATCTATTTATCTCTCTTTCAATCTCTTTCTCTCACTCACTCACTCCCTCTCACTCCCCGTCTCTCTATCTATCTGTCCCTCTCTCTGTCTCGCTCTCTCTCTATCTCTCTCTTTATCTCTACCTCTCTCTCACTCTCCCTCTCCCTCTCCCTTTCTCACCCTACCACTCCCACTCCCTGTCTGTCTTGCTCTCTCTCTACCTATCCTTCTCTCCCTCTCCCTCCCTCCCTCCTTCTCTCTCTCTCTCTCTTTATCTTTCTCTCTCCCTTTCCCCCTCCTTCTGTCGCTCTCTCTCTCACACACACACACACTCTCTCTCTCTCCCTCTCGCTCTCTCTATCAATCTATCTCTCTCACTCTCTATATTTCTCTCTCTCTCCCTTTCTCCCTCCCTCTCCCTCTCCCTCTCTCTCTCTCGTACTCTGTCTCTTCTGCCTCTCTCTCAATCTCTCTCTCCCTCACACTCACTCACTCTCCCTATCTCTGTCCATCTCTCTCTCTCCCTCTCCCTTGTTCTCTCCTTCTCCCCCTCTCTAGCTCTAACTTTATCTCCTGATTGCTCTCTCTCTCTGTCTATCTCCCTCTCTCTTTCTCGCTCACTCACTCTCTCTCTCAATTCCTCTCTCTCTAGCTCTCTATCTCGCGATCGCTTCTGCTCTCTTTATCTCTCTCTCACACTCACCCAATCTCGCCCTCTCTCTCTCCTTGTCTCCCTTCCTCTCTCTCTCTCTCGCTCACTCGATCTCTTTCCCTCCCTCTCTCTATCTCTCTCTCTCTCCCTCTTTCTCTTTCTCTCTATTGATCTCTCTCCCACTCTCTCTCTCCCACTCTCTCTTTCCCCCTCTCGCTCTAGCACTCTCTCTCTCGCTCGCTCTATCTCACTCACTCACTCTCTCTCACTATCTGTTCCCCCTCACTCTCTTCCTCTCCCCCTCTCTCTCCCTCCATCTCTCACACTCTCTCAATCTCTCCATCTCTCTCTCACTCACACACACTCTCTTTCCCTCTCTTGCTCCCTGTCTCTCTCTCTCTCACTCACTCATCTCTCTCCCCTCCTTCTCTCACTCTCTCTATCTTTCCTTTCCCCTCCCCTCTTCTCTCGCTCGCTCTCTCTCTCTTCATTTGTCTATCTCTCTATCTCTCTCTCTCTATCTATCTCTCTTTCAATCTCTCTCTCTCTCTCTATCTATCTCTCTTTCAATCTCTTTCTCTCACTCACTCACTCTCTCTCACTCCCTGTCTCTCTCTATCTATCTCTCCCTCCCTCTGTCTCGCTCTCTCTCTATCTCTTTTTTTTTTCTATCTCTCTCTCTCACTCTCCCTCTCCCTTTCTCACCCTACCTCTCCCACTCTCTATCTGTCTTGCTCTCTCTCTCTACCTATCTCTTCCTCCCTCTCTTTCCCTCCCTCCTCTCTCTCCCTCTTTCTCTTTCTCTCTCTCTTTTCCCCTCACTCTGTCGCTCTCTCTCTCTCACACTCTCTCTCTCTCCCTCTCATTCTATCTATCAATCTATCTCTCTCACACTCTCTATATTTCACTCTCTCTCCCTTTCTCCTTCCCTCTCCCTCTCCTTCTCTCTCTCGTTCTCTGTCTCTTCTGCCTCTCTCTCGATCTCTCTCTCCCTCACACTCACTCACTCTCCCTATCTCTGTCCATCTCTCTCTCTCTCCCTCTCCCTCACTCTCTCCTTCTCCCCCTCTCTAGCTCTATCTCTATCTCCCAATTGCTCTCTCTCTGTCTATCTCTCTCTCTTTCTCGGTCACTCACTCTCTGAATCCCTCTCTCTAGCTCTCTATATCCCGATCGCTTCTGCTCTCTTTATCTCTCTCTCACACTCACCCAATCTCGCCCTCTCTTTCTCCTTGTCTTCCTCCCCCTCTCTATCTCCCTCTCTCTCTATCTTTCCTTCCCCCTCCCTCTCTCTCGCTCACTCTCTCTCTCTTCATCTCTCTATCTCTCTATCTCTCTATCTATCTATCTCTCTTTCAATCTCTCTCTCTCTCTCGCTCTCTATCTCTCTATATATATCTCTATTTCAATCTCTTTCTCTCACTCACTCACTCTCTCTCACTCCATGTCTCTCTCTCTATCTATATCTCCCTCTCTCTGTCTCCCTCTCTCTCTCTCTCTCCCTCTCTCTATCTCCCTCTATGTACCCCTCCCTCTCTCTACCCCTCCCTTTCTCTTTCTCTCTCTCTCTCCCTTTCCCTCTCCCTTTCTCTCTCTCCCTCCCTCTCTCCCTCCCTCTCTCTCTCTTTGTCTCTCTCTCTCTCTTTCTCTCTCCATCTCCCATTCCCTCTCTCCCTCCCGCTCTCTCTCTTTCTCTCTCTCCCTCTCCTTCTCCCTTTCTCTCTCTCACTCTCCCTCTCCCTCTCCCTTTCTCTCCCTCCCTCTCTCACTTTCTGTCTCTCTTTCTTTCTCTTTCTCTCTATCTCTCCCCCTCTCTCCCCCTCCCATTCTCACTCTCTCTCACACACACACTCTCTCTCTCGCTATCACTCTCTATCAATCTATCTCCCTCACTCTCTCTTTCCCTCTCTCTCACTCCCTCTCTCTCCCTCTCCTTCTCTCTCCCCCACCATCTCTCTCTCTCCCTCTCTCCCTCTCTCCGTCTCTCATTCTCTCTCTCCCTCTCCCTCTCCCTCTCTCTTCTCTCTTTCCCCCTCTGTCTCTCACTCACCCACTCTCTCTCACGCTCTCTCTCTTGCTCTCTCCCTCTGTCTCATTCTATCTATCTCTCCCTTTCTCTCTCTCTCTCTCCCCCTCTCTATCTCTCTCTCTCCCTCCCCTTCTCTCCCCCTCTTTATCTCCCTTCTTTATCTAGTTGTCTCTCTCTCTAAATGTCATTCTCTCTCTCTCTGACTCACTATCTCTCACTCACCCTTTCACTCTCCCCCCTCTCTCTATCTATCTCTCCCTCTCTCTCCCTCCCTCTCTCACTCTCTTTCTCAAGCTCTCTCTCTCTCACTCTCTTTCTCAAGCTCTCTCTCTCACTCTCTTTCTCAAGCTCTCTCTCTCACTCCCTTTCTCAAGCTCTCTCTCTCACTCTCTTTCTCAAGCTCTCTCTCTCACTCTCTTTCTCAAGCTCTCTCTCTCACCGACACACACTCTCTTTCTCTCCCTCCCTTTCCCTCTCTCTCCCTCCCTCCCTCGCTCTCTCTCGCTCTATGTCTCTCTCACTCTCTCTATCTATCTATCGTTATATCTATCTATCTCTCCCTCCCCCTCTCTCTCTATCTATCTCTCTCTCCCTCTCTTTTTTCTCACTATCCCTCCCTCCCTTTCCATCTCTCTCTCTATCTCTCTCATCTCTCTCTCTCTCCCATTCTCCCTCTCTCTCTCGTTCACCCTCTCTCCCTATCTCTCTCCCTCTCTCCCTTTCTCTCTCCCCCTCTCTGTCTCACTCACTCATTCTCTCTTTCTCTCTCTCTGTCTCTCTCTATCTATCTCTCTGCCTCTCTCTCTTTCCCTTTTTCTCTCTATCTTTCTTTATTCCAATCTTTAAAATCCCCAGACCATTCAGGAAATTGAAATAATAGCATACCTATAATATTTTTACATAGTATCAATGACGGTAAGACAATATATTTTCTATGAATTAATTGAGTTACTAGCAAAAAACCTTTTATTACTTGAGCAAATAGAATGATATCCCAGGCTTCTTCTATTTCTATACAGGCTTTCTCCTCTCTTTTATCCTTTTCTCTTATGGTCTCCTCTTTCTTCTCACTTTCTCTCTTTTTTTTCTTCTGTAGAATTCAAGAATGTAAATTCAGTGTTTTTCCATATCCACTTTCTATAAATATTTTCATCAGCTCCGGGATATCAAAAGAAAAAAAAAGTTTGTCTATTTGGTCAAAAAAAAGAGGAGAATGCACATTTAGCTGAAACAGTTTCCAAGTAACCGTTTTCTCTCTCTCACACTCTCTCTCACACTCTCTCTATCTCTCCATCTTGCTTTCTCTCCTTCTCTATCTCCCCTTTCTCAAGTTGTCTCTCTCTATCTATCTATCTCTCTTTCACTCACTCACTCTCTCTCACTCCCCCTCTCACTCTCCCTCTCACACTCTATCTCTCTCTCTCTCTCTATCTATCTATCTATCTCTCCCTCTCTTTCTCTTTCTCTCTATCCCTCTCCCTCTCCCTGTCTCTCCCTCCCTCACTAGATCTCTCTCTGTCATCTCTCTCTCTCTTTCTCGCTCACTCACTCTCTCTCTCTCACTCCCTCTCCATCTAGCACTTTATCTCCCAATATTTCCCTCTCTCTCCCTATCTCCCTCCCTCTCTCTCGCTCACTCGATCTCTCTCCCTCTCACTCGATCTCTCTCCCTCTCACTCGATCTCTCTCCCTCCCCCCCTCTCCCTCTCTCTCTCTCTTTCTCTTTCTCTCTATTTATCTCTCTCCCACTCTCTCTCTCCCCCTCTCTAGCACTCTCTCTCTCTCTCTCACTCTGTCTCGCTCACTCTCTCCCTCTCTCTCGCTATATGTCCCCCCTCTCTCTTCCTCTCTCTTCCTCTCTCTTCCTCTCCCCCCTCTCTCTCCCTCCCGCTCTCACTCTCTATATCTCTCTATCTCTCTCTCATTCACACACTCTCTCTCCCGCTCTCGCTCCCTGTCTCTCTCTCTCTCACTCATCTCTCTCCCCCTCCTTCTCTCACACGCTCCCTCTCCCTCTCCCTCTCTCCCCTCTCTTTCCCCCCTCTCTCTCTCACTCTCCCACTCTCTCTCACGCTCTCTCTCCCTCTCTCTATCTCTCTCCCTCCCTCTCTCTCCCTCTCTATCACCCCTCTCTCTAGTTTTCTCTCTAGATGTCATTCTCTCTCTCTCTCACTCACTGTCTCTCACTCCCCCTTTCATTCTCGCCCTCTCTCTATCTCTCCCTCTCTCTCTCCCTCTCTCGCTCCCTCCCTCTCTCACTCTCTTTCTCTAGCTCTCTCTCTCTCACTCACACACTCTCTGTCACCCTCCCTCTCTTTCGCCCTCCCTCTCTCTCTCTCTCACTCATCACTCTCTCTCCCCCTCTCAAACTCTCTCTCTCTCTTTCCCTCTCTCTTCCCCCTCCCTAACTCTCTATGTTTATCTCCCTCTCTCTCTATCTCTCTATCTCCCTCTCTCTCTCTCACTTTCTCTCTCTTTCTCCGTCTCCCACTCTATCTCATTTTCTCTATCCGTCTCCCACTCCCTGTGTCTCCCTCCCTCCCTCGCTCTATCTCATTCTTTGTCTCACTCTCTCTCCCCCTCTCTATCTATGTATCTATCTATCTGTCCATCTCTCTCCCTCTCTCTCCCTCTCCCTCTCCCTTTCAATCTTTATCCATCTATTTTTCTCTCTCTCTCAACCTCTCTCTCTCTTTCTCTCCCACTCCCTCTCCCTCTTCTTCTCTCTCTCTCACTCACTCTCCCTTTCACACTGTGTCTCTCTCTCTCTCTATCTATCTATCTATCCATTGAACTCTCCCTCTCTCTATCTGTCTCTCCCTTTCTCTCTATCCCTCTCCCTGTCTCTCCCTCCCTCCCTCGCTCTATCTCGCTCTTTGTCTCCCTCACTTTCTCTCTCTCTCTACCCCTCTCTCCCCCCTATTTCTCTATCTATCTGTACTCCCTCTTTCTCCCTATCTTTACACTCCCTCTCGCTCACTCTCTCTTGCTCTCACTCTCTCTATCTCG
>QANY01003772.1:2565-85855 GCA_003255025.1 Datisca glomerata | reverse complement strand
TTATATAAATTACATAGCACATCTATATTTTTAAAAAGAATAGTCTAGAAGTGAGATCCTATAAACCAACCATAATCAACAGACATTAAAAATCATCTTCATTAAGAACAAAATCTCATATCAAAACCAAAGCAAACCAAAAATTTGATTTTAGATCACTAAGAACAATCACAAAATTCCCAAGACTGAGGAAAGATAAGAACACTAGTTTAGTCTAAACACTTTCAACCATAACCAACAGACATTAAAACACATTTTCATCAAACTTCAGTCAACAAAGCATAAATCAATTATTTAGGGTTTGACTTCCTCTGCTTTCTATGTGATCCTTTCTTCCCCCATCAGTCACCAAATAAACCAAATAAAACTTAGAAAAAAATAAACACTAGGAAAGAATAAAATCCCAACAAACAACCATTGCCAGAAATAAGTCATATATTGGTTTTGCTCCCATAAATTCTAGACAAAACTAACAAAAGATAGAGCTCAACTTTGTATCAACAGAAAGTGCAACACTGGAAATTCACTAGTCTCAAAGACAGTAGGCCAGAATTGGAAAAAATTCTAGAAACCGTTCCAAGCAAGCTTTATTTGAATGTCGAACAGTCTAATGGTAAAACCCTAGAAACCAAAATAAAACATTCAAAAAAACCAAATGTTTATAAATAATAAACATTCTACATGCTTGCAGCATATATACTTGGATTTTTATGCTGCTAAAAATCCTTCATTTGCCAGTTTTTCTTTTACCAAATTTGAGGAATTCACTTGACTGATTAGTGAGACATGAACACATTAGTTGATGCAAATTAGTTAAAGAATGAAAAATAATAGCATATCTTGTGTAAGGACTGTAACAAGAATGAGAGAGGTTGATAGAGGAGGAGATATTACCTTTGACAGAAAGAGGCGAGAGCAAGGAAATTCCAGTGGTTGAAAATCACGTGCCCTAGACGCAAAAACTCTTCGTCGATAGAAAGAGCTGGATGATGGAGAATGAGTGAGTGAGAGAGAGAGAGAGAGAGAGAGAGAGAGAGAGATGAACGATAGAGAGAGGTGGATGACGGACTAGACAATGGTGGAGACAGAGTAGAGAGAGCCTGAGTTTAGTGAAGAAGAGGAAGAAATCTTGCTTGCTTTCGTCGTTCACGGTGGAGATTGAAGGAGAAATAGAGATTGTAGGAGAAATCATTCACGGTGGAGATTTGGGTGCCCTAGAGCTTAAGCTTCTAAGCTTCAGTTGAAGCTTTCGATGAGGAAGAAGTGGAAGCTTCCAAAGGAAGCTTTCCAAAAAAAAAGTTAACCTGCAACCGGAGCAACAAGTGATGGAAATTTCCCACCCCTTTTGTGATCTAACGGCTGGGAGTCTCCCTACCTCATCCAACGGCCAAGAATTAATCTTTGCATCCATGTCGTTAAAAAACTCAAGGCATGGGACAATAACCCTTTAGTTTTGTAAACATAAACAATCAAATATACTAATAGAAAAATTCGTACTTGTCTTGTGCTACATAATCAAGATGTTTACTAAGTTGGTAACATGTAATTTCTTCAACAAAATTTTTGCAGTGCACTCAATCTTCATTTAATAATAGGGACAAGAATTAATATAATATTATCCTTAGGACTAACTAATTTCTCATCCAGGTTAAAAAATTGGATGGATGTCACATACAAAATATGGAGTGTCACATTATGGTAAAAATGTGCATACAATACTTCAATTAAACGTAGAGAGAAATGAATGTGATTACTATAAAGTATAAATCTTTCTAACATTCATTGGAGTTTTAGCCTAAAATAGTGGGTCTTACAGAAACAATGTGACTCTTCCTTCTTTGAAGAGTAAATATAGAGGGAAGTCCAAATTCCAAATCTAGAGCATATGTTTAGAAGATCCCTATGGCAACTCATATCTCATACCTTCAATCTATTGAACACGGGGGACATGTACAAAATTTGTTATGTAACATTTTTTTCTTTTAATTATTATTTATTTATATTTTGTTTTTCTTATAGGCTCTTTGATTTTAGTGGGAACGATTGAGATCATCCATAATACGATGTGTGAATAGGAGACGATTGAGGCCTGCATTAAACTTGCATTGCAGTAACAAACAAAAAGGCTATAAGTAACAGTAAAAAATCACCCTTAATGATCATAATTGGAGTAGTCAATTTTGTACTTGATGTATTTAATTGCGTAATTGAAGACACCAAGGTCACCCTTGATGACTTCAAAGTGATACTTGAAGACCTCAATATTCCTATAGAAGAGTTCAATGTGACATTGGAGTATATCATAATGCATCATTGAAGACTTCATGGTCAAGCTTGAAGACTTCCAATTGACTGGAAGTCTTCAAGTTCAGACGTAAGCCTTCACGTGACCAAGTTGTATAATCAAAAAATTAAGATGTAACCTAACACATCTTAAAGTATACTTTAAATCTTCAAGTAAACTATCAAGTTAATGTTTTCAAGTTCATGTATGAAGAATTTAGTGTCCCTCTCAATGATCTCAAGATCACATTGACTGTATCAAAATGCACCACTCAAGACCTCAAAGTCTCATTTGAATACTTTCAATTTAGATTCAGAGTCTTTAAGTTCAATCATGAAGCATTCGCGTGACCTAGCAATAGAATCAAATTAATTAAGTTTTCGTTAGTCATAATTAAAGTAATCAATTTAGGACTTGATTTCCTTAATTGTGCACTTGAAGATATCAGTCAAACTTAAAGTCTTCTAGATCATGCTTAAATGCTTTAGGATCCCTCTTAAATTCTTTTATGTAACATTTGAGTGTACTACAATTCAAACTTGAGGACTTGAAGGTCAACTTTGAAGATTTATAGTTTAAACTTGAAGTCCTCTAGTTCGGTCTTAAAGTATTTAGGTGACCTAGCTGTATAATCAAAACGGTTACATTTTCATTAGTCATAAGTGATGTTGACAATTGCGAACTTGATGTCTTTAATTGAAAACTTGAAGAACTCAAGGTTAGCCCTGATGACTTCCCGATCATGCTTGAAGACTTCAGTGTTCCTCTTAAATACTTTAATGCCACATTTGAGTGTATCAAAATGCATCATTGAAGACTTCAAGATTTACTTTGAACACTTCTAGTTCAATCTTGAAGTTTTCAAGTTCGGGAATGAACTGTTCACGTGACATAGTTGTATAATCAAAATAGTTGAGATGGAATATAAAACACCTTGAAGTTAAGACTTTAAATGTTCAAGTAACCTATCTATATGAAGTTTTCAAGTTCATGCTTGGAGAATTCAGTGTCCCTCTTGAATATTTCAATGTCAAATTTGAGTGTATCAAAACACATCATTGAGAATTCATGGTCACGATTAAATACTTCTAGTTTAGAGTCGAAGTCTTCGAGTTTGGTCATGAAGTCTTTGCATGACCTATTTGTATAATAAAAATGGTTAACTTTTCATTAGTAATGGAGGATGTATTAATTTTTAGACTTGATGTCTTTAATTGCGCAATTAAAGACATCAAGGTCACCCTTAATGACTTCATGTTCATGCTTGAAGGCTTAAGGGTCCCTCTCGAATGCTTCAAGCTAACATTTGAGTTTACTAAAATACGTAATATAGAGTCTTAATTGTGCATTTTAGTACCCTCAGGCTCAAAGTCATGGAGTTCATCCTTGAAGTCATCAAATAACCTAGCTATATAATCAAAATGGTTAAGTTTATGTTAGTTAAAAGTGGAGTAGTCAGTTTCAGACTTGGTGTCTTTAATTGCGCACTTGAAGTTTTCAAGTTTGTGCTTAAATAATTTAGTGTCCCATTTGAAGACTTCAAGCTCACAGTGAGTGTATCAAAATGCACCACTCAAACTTCAAGGTAACATTTAAATACTTCCAATTCAGATTCAAAGTCTTTGAGTTCGAAGTCTTCGTATGTTCTCGCTTTATAATAAAAATGGTTCAGTTTTATTTGGTCATAAGTGAAGTAATGAATTTTGTACTTGATGTATTAATGACAAAATTGAAAACATCAAGGTCACCCTTGACGACTTCATGTTCATGCTTGAAGGCTTAAGGGTCCCTCTCGAATGCTTCAAGCTAACATTTGAGTTTACTACAATGCACAATTAAGAGTCTTAATTGCGCATTGTAGTATCCTCAATTGTGAGCTTGAAGTCTTAATTTAAGACTTCAAGGTCATCCTTGATGAATTTTAGTTCTGACTCGAAGTCATATAGTTCAGTCTTGAAGTCAACAAATGACCTAGCTATATAATCAAAATGGTTAAATTTTGTTAGTTATAAGTGAAGAAGTCAGTTTTGGACTTGGTGTCTTTAATTGCACAGTTGAAGACAACAAGGCACCCTTGATGACAAGAAGGTCATGCTTGAAGACTTTAGTGTTCCTCTTGAATACTTCAATGTCACATTTGAGTGAATCAAAATGAATTTTTGAAGACTTCATGTTCACGCTTGAAGACTTCCAGTTGTTCATACTAGACGTCTTCATGTTTAGGCGTGAAGTCTTCGTGTGACCTAGCTCTATAATGAAATAGTTAAGATAGAACTTATTACATCTTATAGTTTAAACTTGAAATCTTTAAGTAACCTATTTACTTAAAGTTATTAAGTTACTTCTTATAGAATTTAGTTTCCCTTTTGAAGACTTTAAGCTCACATTGAGTTTATTAAAACGCACCACTCAAGACTTCAAAGCAACATTTGAAGACTTCCAGTTCAGACTTAAAGTCTTCGAGTTCGGTCATGAAGTCTTTGTGTGACCTAGTTTTAAAATAAAAATGGTTTAGTTTTCTTTGGTCATAAATGAAGTATTGAATTTTGTACTTAATGTCTTTAATTACACACTTGAAGACCTCAAGGTCACACTTAAAGTCTTCAAGGTCATACTTGAAGGCTTCAAGGTCCCTCTTAAATGCTAGAAGCTCACAATTGAATGTCCTACAATGCACAGTTGAAGACTTCAAGGTCAATCTTGAATATTTTCAATTCAAACTCGAAGTCCTCGAGTTTGGTCTTGTAGTCTTTGGGTGATCTATCTGTTTAATCCAAATGGTTAAGTGTTCATTAGTAATCATAGAAGCAGTCAATTTTCAGACTTGATGTCTTTAAATGCACACTTGAAGACATCAAGGTCACCCTTGATGGCTTCAAGGTCTTGCTTGAAGACTTCAATGTTACTCTTGAATACTTCAATGTTACATTTTAAGTGAATGAAAATGCATCATCAAGAAATTCATGGCCATGGTTGAAGACTTCAGTTTAGGTTAGAATCTCCCAATTAGAACGTAAAGTCTTCGCCTGATCTAGATGTATAATAAAAATGGTAAAGACTTCAAGGTCACATTTGAAGACATAAGAAACATTTTGAGAATTAACAAGGCATGATCAGGTTATAGAGGCAGGTGATAGCTCAAAAGAACGTCAATGTTGATGACGCAAGAATAATCATAGAGAAGCGTGAACATTCTCAAAAATTGCACAACCAAAAATTGAAGGAAGTTCAGCTACAAATAGAGCACGTAGTATATTTATTTATTACAAATAGAGCACGTAATATGTGTCAATAAACAAGCATAATAGTCGCTCAATCTAGCCTCACGAAAAAAATATGGTCATCCTAACAGCTTATTGAATAAGCTATGTTTATAGTCATTATTTATACATATGACCAGACAACCACATTAATTAGAAGCCCACATTACATAATAGTTGTAAGTTTATAGTAGAATAACATTAGCTACCTTTAGAATTATCTAAATACAACATTATATCAAAAATCGTAAAGTGCATTTTGAGTAACTTGTTAAGAACACATTTTTTGCATCTTTAGACACAAAAAAGGAAAGAAAATATGTTAAATAGACTTATTCAACTTTTTAATCTCTCGGCATAAGTTATTTTACCACGAGAACATGGAGAAAGCAAAAGATCAGATCAATTCTAAATTCTTGGACAACTTGCTTCTTCATTACCGACATCCTATAAGTACTACTATTCCAACCACTAGATATTGTCTTTTTCTTACCGTGCTTAAGTTCCAATTCTATGGGTAAGACTTAGACCACATCAGCAACAGACATTCCAACCTGGACATACAAATCAAATTTGACTAAGAACATACAAAAGAAAAAAATGAACAAGTAAAAAATCATAATTTCGATAGGAAAAAGGTGGTTGTCACATATTGGTGTTGACTACACAAACCATTATTTTTATGGTATTTGTTATAGATCCATTAAATCATTTGTAGGATCTATTTCTTATGTAAAAGGACTCATAACCCTAAACCCAAAGCCACTTTCGGTGTTATAAAAGCCTTGTTGGGAATAAGCTGGATAAAATTGAAAGCAAAAAGATCTCACAAGGAATTATTAGCATTTCACAATACGTATCATCCACAGAGAAGCCAACCTGTGAAGATCAATCAAATAAACAAATAAGCATAGAAAAGAGAGAATATCACCCACAAAATCACATCACGGAAACTCACAAACTCACAAATAAAATAATAAATTATCACCCAAATTGTTGGATAGTGTGATAAATGTACATCACACGTAATTATTGGATAGAGTAACAAATGTATAGATTCTATAAGTCTCTAAAATAATTGTTAAGATTGAAAACTTACAGCAAACACTCGGACCCATGTCAATACTTTTTAGAAGCCATCTAGGCAGAGTGAGAATATAATTTCTTGCAAACTAACCTGCAAGAACACTTAGCTTCGCAATTTTTTTATTCAAATTCATTCATTAATTAAACTTAAATACTCAAAATTCATGAACAAATATATAATGTGACTCTTTAGCCTCTGAAGAGTAAATACAGGGAGGTCTAAATTCCAAAGTTAGAGGATACTTTAACCAGGTCCCTTTCATCGACTCAAATGTCATCGGCTTCAATCTGTTAAAAATGTGAACCTATACAAAAGTTTTTATGTGTCCTTTTTTCTTCTATTTATTATTTATATCTATTTATGAATATGACGTGCATACAAGAGACGATTGAGTGCCTACATTAAAATTTCAATGCAACGATAGATGAAAAGACTACTCAGAGTAATAGTCCAAAATCACCTATCACAATTAACTTATCTCTTCAAGTTGATGAGTTGAAAACCATAATATATACACATCCCAAAATATTTCCTGCCCATCCAAAAATATTATTTTTTTCGTTCACTTATGCCCTGTCGTAAGAGGGGTAATTATCTCCGGATGACCTATTCCGTCTAATATATAAGGAATGGCCCAAATCATCTGGGTCCAAATATCAATAAGGTACTAAAATTTATTTCTTTTTTCTAGGTATATTTTCAAGGTACTCTAACTCATTAGTTTTAAATAAACAGATGTGATCGCAATCTTCATATAGCATGTTCCATCAAACATTAGCAACCATGTCAACTAGTTCATAAACAAGTTTATCTTTATGAGTGTCGTGGTATTTTAACCATGTTCATCTATTCTATTGCCACCTAGAGGTCAAAAATTAAGGCACCATATGAATTGCTATAGTTTCCCCTCGAGTCAGTTTGTAAAATAATAAAAAAGTAGATAGACTATAGGTTGTCGTGTCAATATGTGGATAAAAATTTGAGAATGAGAGTGACCTTAACATTCCTTCATTTTCTTTTACACAACAATTCAAAAGTCAGATTAATTCACAATATGCCTAACTACATAATGGAAAATTTACAAAATGACATCAATTTTAATCATGAAGATGAAAATCATTAACCATTTTCATTATACAACTAGATTAACTCAAAGACTCCAGGTTTGAACTAGAAGTCTTCAAGGGTGACCTTGAAGTACTCAATGGTTCATCTTGATACACTCAAATGCGAGCTTGAATCCTTCAAGAGGGACACTGATTCTTCATGCATGAACTTGAAAACCAACTATATATGCTACTTGAAGATTTCAAGTATGAACTTTAAGATGTTTTAGATTCCAACCTAACCATTTTGATTATATAGCTATGTCACACGAAGACTTCACGTCCAAACTAAAAGACTTTGAGTCTGAACTGGAAGTCGTCAAGGGTGACCTTTAAGTCTTCAATAGTGAATTTTTATACGCTTAACTGTAAGCATGAAGTATTTAAAAGTGAGACTGAAGTCTCTGAGTATGACATTGAAGCCATTAAGTGTGACCTTAATGTATGTAAGTGCGCAATTAAAGACATCCAGTCTGAAATTGAATACTTCATTTATGACTAACGAAAAGATAACCATTTTGATTATATAGCTAGGTTAAGTGAAGACTTTAAGACACAACTAGAAGAGTTTGAGTCTGAATCAGA
This sequence comes from Datisca glomerata, assembly GCA_003255025.1. Taxonomy (NCBI): domain Eukaryota; kingdom Viridiplantae; phylum Streptophyta; class Magnoliopsida; order Cucurbitales; family Datiscaceae; genus Datisca; species Datisca glomerata. The sequence goes on along the minus strand of QANY01003772.1, from coordinate 77,533 downwards.
AGTCGTCATGGGCGACCATGAAGTCATCAAATGTGCATTTTGGTACAGTAAAATGTGATCTTGATGTATTAAGAGGGACCCTAAAGCCTTTAATGGTGCATTTTGGTAAACTCAAATGTGAGCTTGAAGTCTTTAAGAGCAACATTTTATTCTTCGAGCATGAACATGGAAACATCAAGTCAATAGGTTACTTGAAGATTTCAAGTCTGAACTTCAAAACGTTTTAGGTTCCAACTTAAGCATTTTGATTATACAGCTAGGTCACACGAAGACTTCACATCCAATGGTGATCTTCAAGTCTTGAATAGTTAATTTTTATACTCATAATTGTAAGCATGGAGTATTTAAAAGGGACACTGAAGTCTTCGAGTATAACCATGAAGTCATCAAGTGTGACCTTAATGTCTACATGTGGGTAATTAAAGACATCAAGTCTAAAATTGAATACTTCACTTATTATAGGACTAATGAAAACATAACCATTTTGATTATATAGTGAGGTTAAGTGTAGACTTCAAGACATAACTCGAAGAGTTTAAGTCTGAACTGGAACTCTTCAAGGGTGACCTTGAAGTCATCAAATGTGAATTTTGGTATAGTAAAATGTGAGCTTGAAGCATTAAAAGGGACCCTGAAGGCTTCATTGGTGCATTGTGATAAACACAAATGTGAGTTGAAATCATTAAGAGTGACATTGTATTCTTCGAGCATTAACTTGAAAACTTCAAGTAGATAGGTTATTTAAAGATATCAAGTTGGAACTTCTTGATGTTTTAGGTTCCATCTTAAAATTTTTAATTATGTACCTTGGTCATGCAAATAATTCACGTTCGAACTAGATGACTTCGTATCTGAAGGAAAAATCTTTAAGAGTGACTTTGCTCTCTTCAATGGTGCATTTTGATACAATCAAATGTGAGCATGAAGTCTTTAATAGGGATCCTAAAGTCTTCAAGAATGACCTTGAAGTCATCAAGTGTGACATTGATGTCTTCAAGTGAGACATTGATGTCTTCAAGTGCGACATTGATGTCTTTTTAAGTGAGTGATCAAAGATATCAAGTCTAAAATTGAATACTTCACTTATGACTAAATAAAATGTTACCATGTTGATTATACAGCCAGGTCATGTTAAGACTTCTAGACCGAGCTCAAAGACTTTGAGTCTAAACTGGAAGTCTTTAAGAGTGACCTTGAAGTCTTCAACTGTGCATTTTAGTACAAATATGTGAGTTTCATGCATTTAAGAGTGACAATGAAGTGTTAAAGTATGATCTTAAAGACTTCTAGTATAACCACAAAGCTTGAAATGTCACCTGAATGTCTTCAACTACGAAATTAAAGACATCAAGTCTGAGACTGAATACTTCCCATATAAACTTTTGAACTTCAAGTAGATATTTTACTTGAACATTTCAACTCTGAACTACAAGATGTTATAGGTTCCATCTTAACCATTTTTATTATACAGCTAGGTCAGTCGATCACTTCAAGACCAAACTTGAAGACTCTAAGACTGAACTGGAAGTAATCAACGGTGACCTTGAAGTTTTCAATTGTGCATTTTGATACACTTAAATGTGACCTTGACGTCTTCAAGAGGGAGACTGAATTCTTCAATCCTGAACTCGAAGACTTCAAGTAGACATGCTACTTGAAAACTTCAAGTCTAAACTTCAAGATGTTTTAGGTTTCATCCAAACCATTTTCATTATATGGCTAGGTCACGCGATCACTTCAAACCCTAACTAGAAAACTTTTAGTCTAAACTAGGGTGACCTTAAAGTCTTCAATGTTGCATTTTTATACACTCAATTGTGAGGATGAAGTCGTCAAGCAGGACAATGATGTCTTCAAGTATGACCTTGACATCATTAAGTATGACCTTGACGTCATCAAGTATGACCATGATTTCTTCAGGTGCGCAATTAAAGACATCAAGTCTAAAATTGCATACTTTACTTATGAGTGACAAAAATTTAACCATTTTGATTATATAGCTAGATCACATGTAGAATTCTTGACCAAACTTAAAGACTTTGAGTATAATTTGAAAGTATTACGGGCTGGCCTTGAAGAGGTGAAATCATAAAAGTATACACACCCTAGAAATATTTCATGCCTGCTCAATAATATTACTTTGTTAATCATTGAAGACTTAAAGGTCAAGCTTGAATGCTTCAAGTTCAGTCTTGAAGCCTTCGAGTTAGTCTTTAAGTGCTCTCATGATCTAGTTATATAATCAAAATGGTTGATATAGGACATAAAACATCTTAAACTTTATACTCGAAGTCTTCAAGTTTGGTCATGAAGTCTTCCCATGAGCTAGCTATATAATCAAAACGGTTAAAATTTCATTAGTCATAAGTGAAGTATTCACTTTCATGGTCCTTCTTGAACGCTTCAAGCTCACATTTGGGTGTACAACAATGCACAATTGAAGACATCAAGATCACCCTTGAAGATTTCAATTCAGACTTGAAGTCTTTGAGTTCGATCTGGAAGTCTTCAGGTGAACTAGCTACATAATCAAAATGGTAATGATGGAGCATAAAACATCAAGAACTGTAAACTTTAAATCTTCAAGTAACCTACCTACTTGAATTTTACAATGTCACACCTGAATTCTTCAAGGTCATACTTGAATGCTTGAGGGTCCATCTTGAACGACTTCAAGCTCATATTTAAGGGTACTACATTGCACATTAGAAGACTTCAAGGTCACCCTTCAAGATTTCTGGTTCATACTCGAACTCCTCGAGTTTATTCTTGAAGTCTTCAGGTGACCTAGGTGTATAATCAAAATGGTTAAGTTATCCTTACTCACAAGTGAAGTAGTCAATTTGTATGTCTTTAATTTCATAATTGAAGACATCAAGGTCACACCTGATGACTTCAAGCTCATGTTTGAAGATTTCAATGTTCCTCTTGTAGACTTCAATGTACATTTGAGTGTATGAAGATGCATTATAGACTTCAAGGTTACACTGGAAGACTTTCCACTTCCGATTCCACGTTTTCCAGTTCTGACGTGAATTGTTCTAGTGATCTAGCTATATAATCAAAATTGTTAAGATGGAACCTAAAACTTCTTAAAGTTTAGACTTGAAATCTTGAGGTAACCTATCTACTTGAAATTTTTAAGTTCATGCTTTAAGCATTCGGTGTCCTTCTTGAAGAATTACATGTCCTTCTTGAAAACTTCAAGCTCAAATTGAGTGTATTAAAATGAAACATTGAAGACTTCAAGGTTAAATTTGAGGACTTCCAGTTCAAACTCGAAGTCTTCAAGCTCTTCATGAAGTCTTCATGTGATAGTGCTCTATAATCAAAATGGTTAAGATGGAATCTAAATCATCTTGAATTCAAACTTTAAATCTTCTAGTAACCTATCTACTTCAAGTTTTCAAGTTCATAAACGAAGATTTCAGTCTTGGATTTGATCTTCAAGTGCGCACTTGAAGATGCAAGGCAAGTATCCTCAAGGTCAATCTGGAAGTTTTCAAGGTCATATTGGAAGGTTTCAAGGTCATATTGGAAGGTTTCAAAGTCCATCTCGATCGATTCAATCTCTCATTTGAGTGTACTAAAATGAACACTTAAACACTTTAAGTTTGCCCTATAAGATTTCTAGTTCAGACTCAAAGTATTCAAGTTTGGTCATGAAGGCTTCGCATGACCTAGCTGTATAATATAAATATTTTAGATTTCATTTGTCATAAGTGAAATATTCAATCTCAAACTTGGTGTCTTTGATTGCGCACTTGGAGACATCAAGGACACACTTGATGACTTTAAGGTCATACTTGAAGACTTTCCAAGGGTTAGTGTTTAATGGTGTCATCTTCACAATTAACAACATTGTATCGTATTGTAGATTTTCCATCATGTACTTAGGCATATTGGAAGTGTACCTAAATTTCAAAAAGTTGTATATTTGGAAGGGAATTCACACGTTAAGTAATTTAGTTTCATGAGTTAAACTATGCCAAAATATAATTACAAAGTATGCCAAGATTATATAAAATGATCAAATCTTATTATTGAATAAATGCATTTAAGGTGGAAATATTTTGTTTCCATATCTAGTAACTCTCAATGTCATCAGGTTTAGCACTTTTCGATGGATTCACTCATTTTCTGAAACTCATACTACATTTCTTCAAGTACATAGAGTCATCCCCACTTGAAGTCATCAAAACCCATCTTAACGATAAGGTCTCATAGCCCTCTAGGACCATTGGTTCACACAAAGAGGCTGTTGCAGACAAGATGCTTGATTGAACCAATTTTCCTATCTATCTTTTCTTTAGCCTCTCAGGGAAGGGAATGCAAATGTATTGACGACCAAAGCCGAAGCATTAAAAATAGAAGCCCAAGCCTAGGGCTGAAAGAATAGTTGGCGACAACTCTCTTTATCAAAAGCCAGTAAGGGACAAGGGATAGTAACTGAAATGCTACACATTCTAGGTATTCCTCTCCTACGTCAGGAAAGACACATGAAAAAAATTTAGGAAACATTTTGAGCAAAACAAATCATAGTCATGTTATAAAAGAGGAAGGTTATAGTGTTGTGCAAAATCAATACGCAAGTATATGTTTCATTAAAGAACAAAATGGACTTTTAGTGGAATGTATATGCGTGCTTTAATCTAGTAAGTCAATAAAGTGTGAAAAATAAAGTAATAAATGCTAATTAACAAGCCAATATAGAATGTCTCCATCTAAATGCAATAAGGAATGCCATTGTGTGGACAGTGCATCAAAAACTCCTTAAACCTCTCCTAGGCTTCATATAGTGAGTCATCCTCCAATTGGTGAAAAGAAGTAGTTTCATTTCTGAGCTTTGCATTTTTGGTTGGAGGAAAATACTTCATTAGAAACTTCTCAGCCAAAATATTCTATGTAGTGACTAAATCAGGTGGTAAAGAATTCAGCCATGCTCTTGCTCAAACTCTCAAAGAATAAGGGAATAATCTCATTCTCAGAGCATCTTCAGTCACACCTAGAATCTTGAATGCTTCACTCACTTCCAGGAATAATCTAAGATGAAGATGAAGGTTCTCATTAGGCATCCCGTTGAACCTACCTATCGTTTGAAGCATCTGAAACATTACTAGTTTAAGTTCAAATTGAGGTGTTCAAATCTTAGGTCTAACACTAGAATTCATTATATGAGGAATGAGTATTGCATTGTCCCTGATAGCCCTGACTCTATCATCAACCAACACGATGACATTGTAACCATCGTTGTTGTGGTTGTTGTTATCATTGAAAACTCCTATCTCTTTATTGCCTGCCATCTCTTCAACTACAACTAAATCACGCTGCTCTCTCCTTAATTGTCTTAGAGTTCTTTCAATTTCTGGATCAAAGTCAAATTCCGGTGATTGTTGTATAAGAGATCTAAAACCTATCAAAGAACACAGCTGGTTATAGTAAATGAATACCAAATTTGAGCAAAAGTTGATTTAAATAACTAATTATTACAACTTAATCCCCAACAAAGCACCAAAAACATGTTGTGAAAATCAATATACAAATATACGTTTCATCTACAAGTAAAATAGTAGTAAGCAAGTATCATCTCCACAGCGATTGATCAAATGAATAACTAATTGGAAAAATCAGTTAATGAGCAAAATGGACTTTTAGTGGAATGTATGTGAGTGGTTATATCTAGTAAATCAATAAAGTAAAATGTGAAAAACAAAGTAATAAATGCTAACTAACAAGCTTAGTTCGACAGAATATGATCAATGGTAAAATAAGGTTGGAGTCATTAAATCTCCTTAGAGTTGCTAAGTTACTTATAGGAGCTATTAGAATTGCTATAGCATCACTAAATGCAATACCTATAATTTGTCAAATGCATAAGTACATTTTGATCACTAATGACGTAGGTTCTGTATTAATCCTAACATATTCCTATGCCAAATTAATATCAAAGACATCACTTAATAGCTTTAATTATCACAAGTTTACAAGGTAAACAAGAGATTAAGAAAACTTGTATCCTTCAAGCTTGATCTACTAATCTAAACCTTTCTAGAATTTAAATTAGAATAGTATCTTGCAAATTGATGGCCAAGCAATAAAAAGAATTAATAATGAAACACACTTTAATGAAATGCTAGTAGATTAACTTAACAATCCGAGCAAGCCAGGTGAGTTAACCAACTTTAAGGTTCATTAACAACTCTAGATAAAATAATTTAGCTCATGCTTAATTTGGTAACAATCCTAAAAGATGATCCAACCATTAATTACAAAACTATAAAGTTTAAAGGAAATAAATATAAAGAAGATTAAGGAGGTAAAGATAGAATTAAAGAAGTTGCTTAGAGGCTTGTCTTCCTCCTCCTTCGTCCTCTTCTTTCTTTTTCTAAACTTTCCCTTTTTTCTCTGAATTTTATCTACTATATTGAACATACCTTGCCCGCTCCCCCTTTAATGAAATGTGTACTTCCTTTTACATGCTCCAAGCTTGAGTACAAAACGGGTTAAAGACACTCATCACTCCAACAAATGGTGAGGACCACATCAAAATTAGCATCTGTCAGTTGTCCAAATAGCCTTTTAACTAGCTCAAATTTCTGTGCATGAGTTCAGTTTCCAACTGAACTAAAACGTGATGGAATCTTCTTCATGTATGGTCAGTTGATGCTATAGAACTACTGTAATATAATCTCTAACACCTAGTCACTCATTCACAACTTGGAGTCCTACAATGAAAGCTCACAATGAGTGCCTTTTCTGGTCCTTTAATGATAATTTAGAAAAATAAAGTAACTTCATACTGATGATAGACAACATGTAACACAAGATAAAATATGACCCTTAACTAGGCAGATCACTCTCAAATTGATCCTAGATTAAGCTTGAAAACTACTAGGTAACTCTAATTTCTTAGAGTTATCAGAAAGCTCAAAAGAGTGCCAAAGTTAAAGATGCAAGAAGAATCATAGAGAAGCATGGACACTCCTAAACTGATCACTGGGCTATTTATAATAGGGATTGGAAAGCCACAGTCACTCAGAATTGCTACGCTTTCCCCTTAAGTCGGTTTGTAAAATTCAAGAGTAAGCGTGAACATTTTTGAAAATGAACACTTGAAGACATCAATCTCATCAGGTTGAGACGATTGAGTTTCTACATTAAAATTTCAATACATTGTGGGGCTGACGAAAATATTACTCAAAGTAATAGTCTGAAATCATCCTTAACAATCGACTTATCTCAACAGGTTCGATGAGGTGAAAACCTGAAAATGACAACACTAGAAATATTTCCCACGTGTTCAATATTATTTTTTATATCACCTACGTTCTAAAGTAGGAGGGGTAATTATCTTCTGACAATCTATTCTGCCTAGTGTATAAGGAGCACCCCAGATCCTCTAGGTCCTAAAATCAATAACGTATTGAAATCTAATTTTTTTTCTATGCATATTTTCAAGGTATTCTATGCCGGAACCGTCTGAATTGATGGGTGTGATCGTCATTTACTTGTTTCATGTTCCATCAAACATTTAGCAACCATATCAATTTATTCATAACAGAGCTTGTCTTTATGAGCATCGTGGACACATTCCTAGTGACTGCTTGCATTACTTTGTTAAATCAATGAGACGCTTATAATAGCCCTACTACTTCAAAAAAATCCAAACCATTGACTCATTATAAGATGGCGTTCCTATGTGACTTTGTCATTAAACATCACAGTGTTGTTTGTTACATTGTTGAAGACACGCAAATGTTGGTTCTTCTGTATTTGAGGATTTCAAAAATGACTTGTTGGGGGCTATATGAATGGGGATTGTTCTTTTTTATTTGTATTGTATCATGTCTAATTTGGGGGGTCTTCTACAAGTGAAAGATAATATTGACTTAACTATGATGTTCAATTATCATCACAATATCAGAAACTAAATTCCTCATTCTAGATCAACCTAGCAGTACTTCAAATGATGAGAAAACGGGCGACTCCTAACCCCGATTTTGTTGTATTAGTCGACCTTATTTTTGTATTTGTTTTTTTTTTGTTTTTTTGCATATTGTATTTTTGGGGTGCAAATGTACTATTTTTAGTTTTTTTTTCACTTTGAATTTTTTTTAATAAATGAAAATTTGATTTTTTTGGATATCATAGTTGTTTTTTTATCAAATATGCATGATCTTATCAAATTCTATTGTAAAAGAGATGACATATTGCTCTAGAAGTTGCCAACCTCAAATATTAAATGAGCCATTTAAAATTAAAGAACTGAATTAATATGTTCATGAAACTTGTGCCTACTTATTAAATATCGTACATTTAGAGCTCAAAGCATTGTAAAAACCTACTCTCCTCAAAGGTTTTAGGATTGCCTCGTGATGTCTGTAACACCACTAAATAATATCCTTCATTCTAAATGTAAGTAATAGAACACTTACTTTTGACGATCTTATTTCCATACATGTACAATAAACTCAGGTGCCTAAGATATGTAGGGACTATTATAAAGTAATGCAATTTTAGGGTCGTTAATTTTTTTACCAATATGGTTAACCTTTCAATGGTTTATTTTTCATATCTGACGCTCATTTTTCTATACCATAAACACCTCTTACTCCTATATCGCTTGCTTAGTGATATGTTCCTTGCACATGAACTACCACAAAACTAACGACTTATAGGATTCCACAAGTTGTATGGCTTACCAGTTTCATTTCGGAGGGAGTGATTATAATAGAAACTGACAATGATTTGATGAATCTCTATATCATCAACATGTAATGGCAATTCATCCCTGTATTGTTTAATTTGGGAGGGTACATATTGATCCCAACAATGCCACTAAGTAATAGATTCCCAAACTCAATCAGTTTATAGACAGGTAGTTAGATGGATTAATATAATGATCTCAACAGCCCTTTGTTAACACCAATAGTCTTGCACACTAGTAGTAGCTTACTAAGAAATCAAGTTGGAGCGTGATTACGGATGACACCGAACAATATGGAGACATTTATTGAGAAATCCAGTTAATATATCGTTGTAAATCCTGGAACGAAATGAGCATTCCACAAGTCATTGAAGTCGTGAAGATATTTATCGAATGTAGCATCAATCTGAAATTTTTTTTGACAAAACTGCAGTTCAATAAGATGGCCACCGACATTCGAATAGTGTACGTGCGTTTCTTTTAAAATGTGTGCACATGCTCATTGAACAAGATCATCTTTTTTAATCGAACATAGAATGTCGAACACGCTTTTATCGAAAAGTTAAGACATTATATTCACCTCTTCATTTTAACTAGGATTGCAATCGTCTTTACACAATACAATGAAAAATAATCAAAAACTTTCCGTAACCTGTTCAACTGGCTAGGTGACCAGCAGATACTCAGGGCATGGTGCCTGGATTCTTTGTCCGAGTACTGCAGCATTATCCCCTCGAAATAGACACTAATATTTTCCAATCTTAGAAAATGTAAAATATATCAATTACTAAAATATTACATGATATCATTCATGATATTTTCCAACTAAGTGGTGGAAGAATCCCACCAAGTGTCAAAGGAGAAATCATTCAGGCTGGCAACTACAATATGCTGTCTTGACGTCCGATCAGAAAAAACGGCCTAATTTTATTCTTAACTTCACGTAAATATATATATAATTAGGTAGACTGTCAAAGTTTTATAGGGATAAACAATCTTAACGCACTCCCTGCTCAGTGGACCTAGCCTAGATGTGACTTTAGGTGAATACACTAACTATATGCTTAGTATTCATACTAAATGTGTAATGATGATCAACAATGCATCAAAGTGTTCCTTAAGTTAGCACGGGATCGATGAATACTTGAGGTTATATTATGATGAAATTAAACTTAAACTACGCCATACATGATCTCATGAACTAACTGATAAAATTAAAATAAAAGAAAACTTATTGTTATGTGCAGTCGAGAATTATAAACTTTAATATTTATGTTCTTATTGCAGAGAGAGAGAGAGAGTACGTAGAGAGGGAGAAAGTACTATGCCCAACACATGAACTTCCTAAAAAATTTTCTTACCCTCAACAATGGGTGGCACAACATGACAAATCTACTTTCATGAAAGTAGATTCCCACTAGCAACAATACAAGCTACTTTTAAAAGCAGCCATCCACCACCAGCATCAAGACAAATCTACTTTTACAAAAGTAGATTCCACTACCAGCACAGTCAAGACGATAAAGATGAACGACTCCACCTGTCTAAGACACACAACCTTATATGTCTTACTTTTGTATTATAAAAAGGAAGCCTCACCCATTGTTGAGGGTAATAAATTTTTTTAGGAAACCCATGTGTGAGCATATTACTCTCTCCCTCTCTATGTACTCTCTCTCTGCAATAAGAACATAAATATTAAAGTTTATAATTCTCGACTGCACATAATAATATGTTTTCCTTGATTTTAATTTTATCAATAGTTCATGAGATCGTGTATGGCATAGTTTAAGTTTAATATCATCTTAATATTATCTCCAGTATTCATCGATCTCGTGCTAACTGAAGGAACACTTTGATGCATTGTTGATCATCATTACATACTTAGTATGAATACTAAGCATATGGTTAGTGTATTGACCTCAAGTCGTGTATGGGCTAGGTCCGCTGAGCAGGGAGTGCGTTAGGACTGTTTATCACTATAAAACGTTGATAGTCTACCTAAATTATGTGTTTTGTGTTTGTCTAAGTTATGAGTGATTTATCAACATGTATATGATTGTTAACTATGTGTTTGTGTGACATTGGTGGCACATCGGTATCTATATATATATATAGATCATTTTTTTATTTTTGTTCTCGCCCGTCGTTGAAATCTAAATTAATGATCTAAAGTTTTGGGGCTGCACGGCCCAGCCTGAATAATTTCTCGTGTGTCAATGGATGGGAGACTAATATATAGCTCTTTTTGTCAAGCTACTACTGTATACGACATTAGTAGCCTTTTTGTATAGTTGACCCAAAACAAATATTATCCACATTCGGCCACCTCTCCAAGCCCACCCTCACAAACAAAAACTTCTAAATAAAAACTGATCCTTTCCTCACCACACTGAATAAAATAGAGTTAACATGTTTTCATTTGAAAATTTCCAAAACTTGCAAAAGTTATCCGATTGTAGTGCCATTCTTATGAACTCCTTAAACATATAACTCTAATATGCAATCAACCACCAAAACACCCGTCAACCCTACTTCCGTTTTTCCGCCAAAATTATCTTTTTTCCAGCCAAGAGCTCCATCTCTTCTTGCAGTCACCACCTCTTGCAGGCCATCAAATTCAAGAATGGCTTCGCTTTCTGTGTTCGGTCTGAGGTCACAATCAGGTGCTGCTTCAACTCCTAGTGGAATGGGTGATGATGGGTATTGTAGTTTGATGGAGTATGTGGGTAAGGGAGGAATTGATGTGGGAGATAATCTGGTGGTTTTATTGAGTCATATACAATATGCTTGCAAGAAAATTGCTGCTATTGTGGCTTCTCCCTACAGTCTTAGCCAGGGGAAAGAGGTGGGTCTTGTCGCCGCCGGCGGTTCTTTTGGTGGGTCGGATAGGGATGCGCCTAAGCCTCTTGATATTGTGTCTGTAAGTAACACTTGATTAGTCTCATTGGTTGAAGTAACAGTCTAATTGAGCCTCACATTGCTTAATCAAGGCCTCCAGACTGGCATGATAAACACTTGCGCACCCTCCCCTTGATTTCACAACTGAGTTCTACCCGACCTGCCCCTAAAAATATATTTGGGTTTTTTTAGTATGTGATTTTGCCCAAGTTTGTAAAAAAACTCGAGGTGACAATGGCAATTCCTAATGAAATTGGAAAATAAAATTATTTGTGTGAACTCAAAAGCTACAATTGATTATTTGGGGATGAATCTTCAATTTTATTCCTTTTTTTTTGTCCCAGGGACTTCACATAAGATTATATTTGTAACATCTTTTAGCATTCTTATTCTATCTCAACTTATCACATAATGGACAGAAATTATCTTGAAAGCAATTGAGTAGGAGGTATCAGCTAGCTCTTTTCATTACCTTTGCAGAACCAAGTGAAACTTATATGTCTGGTCACTGGCGTTGCTTAAAGATTCTGAAGGCTTTGAATAAGAGCAAAGTATTTTGTTTTTTAGTACTTCTAGATGGACTAGATTATAGATTAATTTTTATTCCTTGCAGAATGAAATAATTTTGTCATCTCTCAAAAATTCTGGGAAAGTTGCCGTGATGGCTTCAGAAGAAGATGATGCTCCAATTTGGCTTGCCGATGATGGTCCATTTGTGGTGGTGACGGATCCCCTTGATGGATCTAGAAATATCGATGCATCCATTCCCACAGGAACAATTTTTGGGATCTATAACCGACTCGTGGAACTTGATCATATGCCCAGGGAAGAGAAGGCTTTGTTGAATTCACTACAGAGTGGAACTAAGCTGGTAGCTGCTGCGTATGTCCTCTACTCATCAGCAACAATACTCTGTACCAGCTTTGGCTCTGGAACACACGCCTTTACGCTCGATCGTTCAACAGGAGACTTCATTCTTACGCATCCCAGTATTAAAATTCCTCCTCGAGGTAAATGTTTATCTGCTGATTTATTAAATCCACCACAAATTGTTGTAAATTGTCTGTTAATAGAAAATAGAATTACAAGTGACTGAATTAGTTGGTTCATTACTTATTTTTATCAAAGTTTCCATAAAATCTATGAGCTACCTGATTTAACGAGAAACGGGATAGAATGTTCAAGTTCTCTCAAATAATGCAACCATGTTAATTTCATCTGACATGTTGCTGTTTATGAAATATTACAAAAGCAAGCATTTAGATCTCACTTCTGGTAGATGTGTAACATTCAGGTCAAATATATTCAGTAAATGATGCAAGATATTTTGATTGGCCGCAAGGGTTAAGGCAATACATCGACACTGTCCGACAGGGAAAAGGCAGACATCCAAAGAAATACTCAGCCCGATATATTTGCTCTCTGGTTGCTGATTTTCATCGAACTTTGTTGTACGGAGGGGTGGCAATGAATCCGAGGGACCATCTTCGCCTAGTTTATGAAGGAAACCCTCTTAGTTTCCTCGTGGAACAAGCCTGGGGTAAAGGTTCCGATGGTAAAAGCAGGATTCTTTCAATTCAACCAGTCAAGCTGCATCAAAGGATACCTTTATTTTTGGGAAGTCCGGAGGACATAGAAGAATTAGAAAGTTATGCAGATGTCCAGCAGAAAGTGAATCCTGGGTATGAAGTTTAATGCTTATTTAAACTCTTAATGGAATTGCTGTCAACCTGATCTTTCCATTTCAAGTCCATTAGAAACTTCATAGTCTATTTGTCAGGAAAAATTTGCAGCACCCATAAATATGATGAAGAGTTTTTACTTGTAAAAGCTAAAAGTGAAAGAATTGTGCTGGATGTTTGTGTTCATTCTATTTGTTAATATTGAGCATTCAGCAGGATCTTTCCTTTGTACGAGATAGAATGGGCAAATATGGTTACTTTTGAAACTAAAGTCTCTTGTTCAAGCATGGATCCAAGCATCCATACATCTAGATTTCCGATGTTTTCTCTTGAATATTTCAATTATTCATGGGGTTTTGCCTAAACTGAACCCCTAGAAAATTGGTTTTACTAAACTGGACTTCAGGCCTAATTTTTGCTAAACTAGACTCCTGGCTCACCTTTTATTCAAAAATGGGTGAAGTTATCGAAATGCCCTTTCACGAATTCCAAACGACGAGAAAAAAAATCAAATCAAATCAGTCATCATTATGCATTTTCAACAATAACTTCTCAAATACTCAACCTTGATGTTTCGCGTAACCTCTCATTTCTTTGTGTACTATCGTTTTTTTTTATTTTCTCTTACTCGAAATCACAGCACTCTCTCTCTAGAAATCATAGCAAGCTTTGTCTCTCATAGCAAGATATCACAACAAGGTATTTTCTTTCTCGGGTTTATGAGTTTTTGGGTTTTTCTCGAGGGTTTCCCAGGTTTCAATCTCTAAGGTTTCTCTAGGTTTCTGGATTTTCTCAAGGGTTTCTAGGTTTCTGTCTCCTCTTCCCTCTGCGTGAATACTTCATGAATTCGTCGTTGAATACTTCATGATACTTCAAGAGGTTCGTGAACGCATTATAAAGTGCTCAAGACATTACAATATACACCATGAACCTCTTGATGTATCTTGAAGTATTCATGAAGTATCTTGTACGCTTCAAGAAGACTACATGATGACCATGAAGTCATCGTATAACCTTCAAGTAGGCTACGCAATGATCATGTAGTCTATAATATGGTTACAAGATGTCTCTTTAACCATCGTGTAGCCTACAAGAATGTTACATGATCATCAAGTACCATTTTTTGCAGGCTACACGATGGTTACAAAATGTCCGTGTAATCATCGTGTAGTCTACATGAAGGGTACATGATTATCATGTACCCATCTTGTAGTCTCCAGGATGGTTACAACATGTCCATGTAACTATCATGCAGTCTACAAAAAACTCATAATGTTGTTTTGTACCCTTTCATCTTGTAGGCATTTAAATCACTGTCACAAAACTCTTAATGTTGATATGTAATTACGTTGTACGTGAATGAGAAAGTAAATATAGGATTTTGCATCTCTGATCTAAGCTAGTTCAAAAAATTAGTCACTCTACATTTTGAATAGCTTGAGTCAGATGTAAGCAATTATATATAATCTTTTTTAATGTGGTGGTTTGAATAAATATAAGTATCTTATGTAATCTTTATTATATTGCAGCAACTTGATGCATACTTAGAGATGATTCAGAGGGATTTGAGGGACATCAACCCACACATTAAAGTAATTGTTGTTGATTTGCATCTGCCGGTACGCTATTTTTGACATACATGAAGTATACACGATGCCCATGAAGGCATCGTGAAGTGTACACGATTACTTGGGCATCATGCATACTTCATGAAGTGTACACGATGCCTTCATGGGCATCGTGCACTTTATGTAGTGTACATGATGCCTTCACGGGCATCGTGTACACTTCCCGAAGTCTACAAGATACCTTCATGGGCATATTATATACTTCATGATGACTTTTAATTGCTTAAACTTTGTATTTTACAATGTCTTGTGACATTACACGAAAACTTTTTTTCTTGATTGTAAGGGTTTGAGCAAGATCCAGCGGGCTATGGCTCCGAGGTTGATGATCCTCTCCGTTACCATCTCTTTGGCTTGCAGACGAATTTTGGTTGAGACTGGAGATTAAGGTGTGTCTCGTAAAAAAGCTAGTAAACATACATTTTTTTTAACTTTTAAAGGCAAATATTTATTCTTATCTATCAATTTCTACTGGTTGTGTTTCCAATGAATATAAATAATAGTCATTGGATAGCGTTGGAGTTTGATTTGAATGCCCAGAAAATGCCAGAAATAACTCAAAAGAAAATGCCAGAATATCGCAAAAGAACGGCAATTGAGTTATTTGTTCGTGGACGTGGACAAATAACTCGAAAGCATCGCATACAGGATGAATCTTGTATAATTAACTCAAAAGAAAATGGCAGAATATCGCAAAAGAATGGCAATTGAGCTATTTGTCCGTGGACGTGTACATAAATAATTTTTTATTATATAACTTGGTTTTTTATTTTGTATACTTTACATGGTTTTTGAATGCCCGATTTTTTTTATATGTTATTGAATGCTAGATTATTTATACTATATGTTGTTGAATGCCCAATTTTTTCTACTATATGTTATTTTATATTTCATGGTCATCGCGTAGCCTTCTTGTATGCTACACGATGACTTCATGGTCATCGTGTAGCCTTCTTCAAGGCTACAAGAAGACTTCATGGTCATCGCGTAGCATTCTCGTATGCTACATGATGACTTCCTGGTCATCACATAACATTCTTGTAGATTACACGATGATTTCATAGTCATCATGTAGCATTCTTATAGACTACACGATGACTTCATGGTCATCGTGACATGAAGTCCATATTTATTTATATTTAACTTAAAAATGGTAAAGTATATCTCTATATTAATATTTAAATAATTACATTTTACAGGGTAGTGGATTAGCCATCCCGTTGAGAGAGAGAGATTGGATTTCTGTACGTTTGTCGGTTGTGGCCAATTTTCCCATAACATGTGCACTTCCTTCTTATTACTTCCTCACCTCTAGATGGAATTCTTTGCGTCCTTCATCTGTCACTTTGCCGCCACGTTATAGGAGGAAATACCACATTTCTCTTGAACTCCTTGGTTGATGACCTAATCTGCTTGATCTCCGAGAGGATATATTGTTTCTACATACACCGTAATTAGATCCTCATTTTTATAGTAGTTCTAACATATCCTGTGTGCGGAAAATATTGCTAGCCCACATGCAGCTAACACATGCTTACATGGAATTTGATCAATATCAAATTCTCAGCATGTACACATCTTGAGATGCAAGTTTATCATTGCTTCCCCACCCCCACATGCAAGTTTACCATTGAAATTAAGGTTTTAATCCCCTTTCCCATTTCTTGGCTGACACCCCCTTCTCCCTTTCATGAGATGTTATTTTTCTTTCCGAAACCTAGAACCTATATTGCATGGTTTAGGGATATAGATTTAGTAAGTTTCCTTTGTGTTTGACCTAGTATATTAGGTTTCTTTTTCTCATTGCCTCATTATCTCTATCTCTCCTCTTATGTTGTGCGGCACTCAACCTCTCCCCCTCCCTTATGTGCGACAATCATCTTGTCTCTTTCCCCTTGTACGTGCGGCATCTCTCCCTCCCTCACTCTCGTGCAACACCCCCTTGCACGACAAACTCTTCTTTTGATCTCACATAAGAACCCTAATAGCTAAGGAGGGATAAGCTCTAGGCAGCGACGGTTGTGGCTCAAGATGTAGACCATGTTTTTTCAGATCGCATTTTCGGTAAATTCATATTATCCTCTTTTTTAACATAAACTGTATCATTTTATTTTACATGGTTATTAAAGAGAATTATATTCAAACATGTATTATGATTATTTATGTTCCATAAATTGTTTTCGAGTAAGAAAAATGTTTCAATAAAAAGATTCGATTTAAAAAAAATACTAGGACTTTTAAAAAATTGTGTACACAGTGAAAACGAATTGATGTTTTGGAACACAAATGAAGGCGTTTGAACCTGGAAATTTTAGGGTAGATTCTTAACATAATAAAACTTCTACTGTAGAAAAATTTGTTAAAATTTGGTCTCTGTGATTTTTTATAAATTTTGGAATTCTCAGTTTCGTACAGGTGAAAACAGTTTTTCGATATCAAAATTTAGGGTTGTTACTGTATTGAGACCAACTCGGTTTAACCTAAAAATTTTATGATATTATTTTAGGAGTATCTTTAGTAATTCTGTGTGTTTTCATAATTTTTTCGACGAGGTTTTCTTAGCGAAACATATTTTCGAACGATGCTACTGTACTTAAAAACAGTTTTCTGTTATGAGCTAGTTTTCACGTTTTGACAACCCAATCCACCTCAGAATATTAGGAAATTAATTATGTGAAGATCTAATGTATTAGAGGTCATCCAGTAAGAAATCTAGAAATTTTAAGAAACTTAGTTTTAGTTGTGACGGTTTTTAACCGAGTCTGTGCTTAGTGTTAGTTTCTATTTTTGCAGACCATATCGTTCTGAGTAGCATAGTGTTATCTGTTTTAGGAGTTTTACTTTTGTAATTTCTTTACTGGGAGATTATGTGTAACACTCGAAAATGTATCTAAAATTCCCTTTAATAATTAATGCAAATAAAATAAAACTCGAGAAAGCTCGGTCAATTTTTTTTAAAACTAATCACATTAGAAATTAAAACATAAACAAAGTTTGATTTATTATGAAAAAATTCAAAACTTCATATAACGGCAGACTACTACGTCATAATGTTGTAACGAAAGAAAATAATAAATAAAAGTAAGTAAACTTTAAGGAAATAACATAAAACTTCTAATTTTCCAAAAAAAATGACATTGACTTGGTCTCGTACCAGAGACTCTAGACTTCATCTGAAATGAACGTATTTTCCTCATCTAAATTTTTTTAAATTAAAACGCAGTGAGTATAAAAATATACCCAGTAAGTAAAATCGTACATACTTAACGTCACACAAAAGCAATCACGTACAATGCATATCATTGTATCTTAAAGAGTTTTGTGTTCGCAACTTATCATTCATTCACATCATTCATAATTTTTGTTAGAGAGATCGTTGGCTAACTTTTGTTAAAGCTCGCCACCACACCTAGAGCAGAACAAAGATCATTTGTTGGTCAGTTGTTAGTTTGTAAAGTACGCACAAGTGACATTTATCACTAATATCATTCTTCACTTTGGAAGAGGCGGAACCAGTTGCGATAATTGCCTTCCCACATAACAAACTAGAACATATTCAGAGAATCTCTCCCGAAGGACGAGGTAGCACATACAGAGGGTTGGTGGGTACGTGGCTCTAATGGCATACAATATTTTATGTTTTGTGATCATACAATATTCTTTCATATTTTATATCACATCACTCTACCAATTTTCAGAATCATATAACACGTTATCATTCGTAATTAAGCATAACAGCACAACGAATGCATTGCAAAATAAAAATGAAACAAGGAAGAGAAAATCAGAGCTAAATCTACGTTTTTCAGACACAACAAAACAACCATGCAGTTACATATGTAAGATTTCACTTGCCTGATCCCCCATCAAGGAAACTACTAAATTGAAACGCCTGAAACAATAGCATTATATATATTCAATATAAAATGGTAACCTAAAAACCGAAACTAACACTACGTGCTGTCTCGGAGAGAATCAACGCAGCTGAAACTAAGGTTTTCCTAAAAATTCTAAACTTCTTACAGGCTGACCATAAATAAACTAGGGTTTCACAAATTAAATTTTGTGAAATTCTGATATCGTTTACGTTGTCAAAATATGAAAATAAAAATCATTACAGAATACTGTTTTCCTCCAAGTAAAATAGTAACATTCGAAAATATGTTTCAGTAAGCAAATCTTATCAAAAAATTATAAAACTTTACAGAGTTACTCAAGATACATATAAAATAGTAATGTAAAAATAGTAGATAAAAACCGAGTTGATCTCTATACAAACAAACCCTAAATTTATATATCAAAAAACTATTTTCCATTGTACGAAACAGAAAACTTCAAAAATTATATAAAATCGCAGATATAGAGTTTTGACCTTATTTTTCTATAGTACGTTCTTGAATATGTTAAGAATCTACCCTAAAAATTTCAGACTCAATATGCTTCGTTAGGCTTTAAAATATGAATTCGATTTTACAGTGTACAAAAAATCTGAAAATATTAGTTTTCATGAAAAGTCATGTTTTTTATCGAAAATGTTCTTTCTTATTGAAAATGATTCATGGGAACATAATAAGAGTGTTAAATCTCACATATATGAATATAATAAGGGTGTTAAAACTCAGTATCATTCAGAAATAAAAAAGTTTGTGGAACAAAATTAAATCATTTATGTTGAAAGAAAACAAGGGTAACAAGAATTTACGGAAAAAGCGTGACTTTTCCTAAAACTTGGTCCATCAAAGCGCCAACTTGATTTTTTAATAAGCTACAACAATTGTGCAAGTTAGTTTTCTTAACAACAGGGGTTGCTGAGAAACTTAGTTTTTGGCTAAAGGACATCATCATTCAAGCTACCTATATTAAAAGAATATTTACTTGTCAACCTGTAAAGTTTATTTGACAAAAGAATATTTACTTGAATGATGTAATTATCATTAAATATTCTTTTTCACATATATGAATTTAAGCCACCTATTTTAATGTAATCAAAAGAATATTTACTTGTCAACCTCTAAAGTTTATTTGACATCACTACATCAAAAAAATGCTACGATAGCGGTCAAAAAATGCTATCATAGGATTTCGATAGCGTTTATGAAAATGCGATGTATACCGACGTTATTCAAAGTCTGCTAACTATGATAGTTTTTTATACGCTATAAAAAATCCTACAATAGCATTTTTAAACGCTATCAAAAGATTTTTATAGCTTTTTGTAAACGATATCAAACGCTTTTCATAACGTTTAAAAATGCTATAAAAAGCCTTTCTTAGCATTTTAAAAAATGCTATAAAAAGCCTTTTCTAGCATTTTATAAATGCTGTAGCAGGTCTTTTATAGCATTTCATAAATGCTGACATAGGTCTTTCATAGATTTTTGTAAATGCTATAATAGGTCTTTTACAACATTTTTCATTATTATTTTGTTAATATTATTAATTATTTTTATAACTTTTTTATTACTTATACTTACAATTGTAAAAATATAAAAATAAATAAATTTTCAGAAAATATCACGAAATTACAAAATCACGTATCATTTTATTTAATTAGTCAAAACTGTTACATACTAATTTTCTATTAGAAATCACAACTCAAAATGATAATTACATATTAGTTTTTACATAGAGCAAAAAAAAGTAATTTATCCAAAAGAAAAAAACTAAAATCTAGTATAAATTCACATCTTGGTACTGAAAGTGGAGGTACCCTAGGAGGTCCACTTGGTGATTTTTCTTGGTGAGTAGGTGGTGACGCTGGTAATTGCCTTAGTGATGCTTCAGAACAATATCAAAGTATTGTACCAAAGCATGGATAAGGAAATAGACATATTGTAAAAGTTGGGCGTAACATGTACGTTATATTGTAGAAGAGATAATCACTTTCAATATCATAATCTTAATATAAATAATTAATAACTTTCTGACTGTAGAAGAAGGCATGTCAAGGCAAAAGGATAAGGAAATACATGACGGCTTCCATACTGTTTAGCTGACAAAAATGCATCCAAATCCACAAGCTTCTGCAAAACTTTCCAGTATCTCCTACAAGAAGGATTTGTATGGATTTCTCGGAGAACCCATTTTTATGGACAATGACAAAACACAACAGTGGACGGGTTATACCCGGCTTTTGTTGTGCCGAAGGCTATCAAGAAGAGAATTCCATGTAGAATGAAAAGTTGTAAGATAACAAGTTATATTTTCATATTACTAACACCTGAACCTAACATATTGAACTCAACAAAATCAGAATTTATGCTTGAAGGTGGCCATATAGGAGGGAAAGAAAACAAGACGAGGAGGCAGAGTTCTTATTAACAAATGTCCCCATGAGATACAAACATAATTTACCTCAAGAAAAAGGAAGGAGAGGATTTGACAATGATCCTCATCCTAATATGAATGAATTGATTACACATCAGAACGTTTTTTAGTGAAATGGATCAATTGGACACACTGATATCAATAAAGATTATAATTTTAATAACCATAATTATGATTTATAAGTATTGACATGATAGATATAATTAAACACGTCCATTTTCAACACAATCTTTAGTACATACATTACAAAAGAAATCAAAGGGATGATTCCAAATTCCAAATTGTTAATTAGGACATAACACAATTTTAAAATACTGAATAATTTATGTAGTTTCAATGAGTTTCAAAGAAAGAATTTTAGTAAGTTTCCCTATTTCGAAGTTCCAATTTGATCCATGACAAAAAAAATTTCAATTTATCAAGTCGCTAATTTTTTTTACCCGGGAAGCCTAATAAATATATGTAGTCTTTCAATTATACAGATATTATTGAAGTAATTTGTAGCAGCTAGGAAACCATCTTAGGAAGGCATAATTATCTTCTACCTAGTTGTTAAAAATTAAGAGACCTAGGTGTAATTGCTCAGGTTTGTATCTAATTTTTTTTCAAGCCACTGGTCACATGCTATAGCACTCAAACAATCTTGCCTCAATCTTTTTATGTTCCTTCTACAAACCTGAAGCACCCTTTACGATCATAACACATAGAACAACGAAAATTTGAGTTAACCTTATAAGGACCAAGAGCAATAAGAAATTAGTGAAAGGACCATACCTGAATAGCACAACCAAATACATGACATGTTTCCAGCTAGGCATGCACTTGCTTTTACAACTTTAGATGCTTCCTCTAACAATTATTAGAAAATGCTCAAATTTCAAAAGAAACAACAAAGAGACAACAATGCACAATACAACCAACCTCCAATAACAAAGATCCCCATCTAAATGCTCCCAAGTTTATCCAATCCTTTGCCAAACCAGGCAACACAGAAGAGAGTCCAACTTGTGTAGAGATAATTTGTAGTGAGATTTATAGAGCTTGTTAGAAGTCTTTAACTCCCTTTACAAAGACATATGATATTATGATACTTAAGCATTAAACACACACATAATCTACTGGGATACAAACACAAGCATACCTATGAGCAACTAATTTTTTATGTCGATAAAGTAATGTATTCCCAAAAGAATAAGTCCTAGAGAATACAAAAGTAGTTAGACTAAAGAGGTGTCCAACTGAATAAAGCGACTGATGGTTTAGTCCACTTTTGAAACAAAGAAGAAACTTATTCCTTAAGATATCTAAAATTGTTCTCTAAACTCTGAAAGTTTCTGCTGCTTCTTCCCAACTAACCAAAACATACATCAAAGAGTTAAACACCAAGCTATTTTTCTATGAAAGCGAGTTTTCAGATGCTTTCCAGCTTAATAGAGAAACCTAAAATCAAGTAACTTCTCATTTTCTAATGGGAAATCAAAAAATATGACGTCATTACAATCCACTACTAAAAACATAGGCTGTTTTAGATAACCAGCATAAAATTTCAAGTCAGACAATAACATTAGTCATCAAGTACCATCGACATCCATTACCTCTAAATTGAGAAAATGATAGTGTCAACCCTGTTTATAGGATGAATATGAACCAAATAGTATGAACAAAATGAGTTTTTTTTGTTTATATATTTTCTTTTACTGATAAAAAATGAACCAAATAGTATGCTTCCCAAACAATAGCATAATTAATTCTGTAAACAAAATTTAAATTCATCAGTATTATTTTTGAAATTATATTTAAATCTTATGTTCTGAAATTGAAATGACCCTTTTAAAAATTGCAAAAATAAATGGCAGATTATATGGAACATGGTGTAGAAATTCCAAACAAAAAAAATATCACAAGTAAAACTCAATAAAAAAGTATTGATAAAAATATGATGATAAGGAAATAGAACTATGTTATCAAACATATAATAACAATTAATAATCTTACTATCTTGAAGGAACCAAGCACCAAGAATATATTTCTGCTTTCGATCAAAGTAAATACTCTACCGTCTTCCAACTCAATGGCTGGCCCGTAAGACTGTTGGAATGGAAAAATATATTTAGTTCTAAATTTTTTAAATTATAAATCCTCTAAACTCCCCAAAGGAGGGCAAAAAAATAGATAAAGAAATGAAGAAAAGAAAACCTTAATAGCTGTTGTACACCTGTTAAGTCGCTGATAAGCAAGACCAACAGCCTAAAACAAGAAAAAGTTGTGGTCAACAGACCTAACAAATTCTATATAAAAATCCGATAGTTAGTATTTAGTAAAAGACATACCTCCCGCAAATCTGCACTGGTAGGATAGCCTCGGATGGCATGTTGAACGCTTTGAACATCATCAAACCATTTATTTTAGTTAACCTGCCATGAGATATGTATTGTTTTCTTAATCAATATGCATTAATGTATCTCGAGATGAGAAGGGGAGGACCAAGCATTGGTAAAAAAAATGAGTTCACCTGCAAGTACCCCAATCTCCACAAAGCCCAAAGACCCTCAGTGACCTCTCTGAAGCTTCTTTGCAAACTGCTACCTCCAAACTCTCCTTACCTCCTATGTCCAACAAATCACATAATGCTTCCTAATTTTACTATCAATTACTTAACGAATTATTGAGCAACATTTTCAAGGACATTGCTACTTACATTTTCAATAATACATCTAAACAAAAAGATTGATAATAGGGAAGAACAACCCATTGCAGAAATGGAGTCCTCCAGATTCAGGGCGACAACTCTTTGGTAACACTTGAGTGCTCTCTCGATATCAATGAAAACAAAGGCGTAGTAATGTCTGATGTATTGCAAAGCAACACCAATTAGAGAGTTTAACTTGGCAGATTTTAGGAAATGTTCAGCCGCCTCTACTTTTTGTTTGCCAGACCTCTTTTCCCAAAGGAAAAGCCTCTATGATTTTTATAAAAGCTAGTTTCTATTTCTTAACTTAATAACTATAAACAATGAAAAATAAAAGTGTGGTTCTTTCTTTTTTTGTTGGAAATGAAATAAGTGCCTAATGGAGTAATGGAGAGGTGAAGTTACAAGATCAAAATGAAAGGAGGGATCATCTGGTGAGCATTCACCAATTCCTGCAATTGTCTAAGGGTAGACAATTCACCTCCTTCTTCCTGAGTGAAAGGGGGGGGGGGGGGGGGGGNGGGGGGGGGGGGGGGAGGGGAACGTCCGATATGTTATGGATTTTTTACAGATTTATCAGCCAGATGGATAAGAAAATAATGAACCTAAGGAATACAGAAAGTATCGCAATGCATTCACTATCAGACATCTAATATCAAACCTTAACATGTAGGCTATGGCTAGCCTGCATCATTCGCGCCTGAATGTCTTCTCTCCCTCTTTTCCTCACTCTCTTTGTATCATGTTTTTTCCTTGGGTTTTTTGCTAAAATGCACGTCATCTATGGCTGATTGGAAAACAATAGAAGAAATTATCTCACGCTTAGGTCTGGAAAACGAGAGAAAGTAATGAAAAAATAGAGACGCATGTAAGAAATACCTGAGAGAAAGCTTCTCCTAGCGAGGAAAGCTTCATTCCAGAGAGACATGTTTGTGAGGTTCGTTGTGAAGAGATGTGAGAATAGAGGCGCTTCATTGCCAGAGATACATGTTTGTGAGGTTCGTTGTGAAGAGATGTGAGAATAGAGGTGCTTTGTTACCAGAGAAGAGAGAGGTTGATAAAACGAGGTCTTTGACTTCAATTAAAACACCAAATTCTTGTAGTCCATTTGCTTGAAATGACACCCGAGGGTTTAAAACAAGTCAGAGCGTCTAAGACAAGCATGCATGTACATAGTTATAAATTATTTAAAATGAAGTATGATGAATCTGTGTGATGTGTTTCACCGACATTATAAATGGGTTAGAATGTTTTGAAAAAACCTATTCTAATGTAAAAATGGTGAGAAAAATTCTTAGGTGTCTATAAAATAGTTGGGTAGCCAAAGTGAAAGTAATTCTAGAAAGCATTGCACTGAAATCAACACTTGAGTAATGTGAAAATGAGAAAGAGGACCGTGATGAGGAAGATGACATAGCCCTTCTCACTAGAAAATTCAAGAAATTCTTGAATAGGTGAAAGAATCCCAGAATATACGATAAGAAAATATCACGTCATGTACTCACATGCTATGAATTGGGCATATCAAGGCTCCAAAAATAATCAACACCCCGAATAAATTCACACGAAGGGCATTTAGGACAACTTGGGATGAGATGAATGAAAGCAACTTTGAGAAAGATCAAGAAGAAGTAGCAAACATGTGTGTTATGGCTTTGGAAGATGAGGTAACTCTTCCAAACTAACTTTAAATACAATGCGTTCTTTTAATTATCTTGATATTTCTTTTGAAGTACTTTAGGGGACTTTGACAAACTATGCTGAAGAAGAAAACAATGAAAAATTGTTTTACAAACCTTAAGAAGAAAATAAGTGTTTGAAAATTGAAAATTTAAAAATCAAACAAACTTTACACGTGTTGAATCGAGATCTTATAAAATGTTAATAGAAAGAAAAAGATTTAACTGTAACACTTCAAAAGTTTAAACGATAGTGATAATCTAAATAAGCTTCTAAGAAATCAAATATATGCCTCTGATAAAAGAGGATTAGGATCTAAATCTTCTCAAAATCAAGAACACCAAAAAAATACTTTTTGAAAAAACTAAAAAACCTTACATACTTCACCCTCCTATAATTTTTCACTATTGTGGTGTTAGAGGTCATAAGTGTTCCCCATGCTTCCGTAAAAAGGATGATATCTATCTTGAGGAAAATGAGTGGACTCCATAATTTACTAATCACTAAGGAACCAAAAAGATTTAAGTACCAAAATGATTTAGTACCAAAATGATTTAGTACTTCAATAGTAGATGCTCAAGAAACATGAGCGCTAACGAGACAAAGCTCACAAAATAAGTAAAAAAAAGGATACATCACTTTTGGTCTTCACCCAAAATAAGATCGTGAGGAAAAAATCTTCAAATTGAAGATCCTTGAAGCGTGGACATAGGGATAAACTTTCTCAAACCATATAAAAATATTTTATGCATATCTTTCTCTCTATCCTCTTTATTTTTGTGCATACTTCTATTTCGTGCAC
Source organism: Datisca glomerata (assembly GCA_003255025.1). Lineage (NCBI taxonomy): Eukaryota > Viridiplantae > Streptophyta > Magnoliopsida > Cucurbitales > Datiscaceae > Datisca > Datisca glomerata. The sequence continues at coordinate 51,117 of QANY01003772.1, read as the reverse complement.
TTTTACATTAACTTTCTATTTACGTTTCTGCACTTATCGATATTTCAAGATTGATATTTGATATTAAATTAAGTGAATTTTATTATTTATTTGAGTGTGAAAATGTTCGAATTTCATATATTCACCCAATTCACTTCTGTTGGTTGGTCATACCAATCCTACAGGAGAGTGTTGTTTGGGAAGTTATAAAAAAATTTCTTAAGCTATACATGTAAAGTTTCTAGGTGGTTATTATCTTACTGCCATTTTGTAGTCCCCTAAGCCCAACATATAATTGTAGATTGAGCAAAAATTAGCAACTAGATGTATCCGACAAAATTGATTGACTGAACAAGAATACGATATGAGTGTAATTGGATGTAGACTACCATTCATCACTCTAGTTTGGTTCTAGTGTTTGAGCTTTTGAGTCATTTTGCTCAAACAAGTTGTTGAAAGAAGACTTCAAAATTCGTCTTTACACAAAAGCCTAGTACCAGCCCTACATATAGGCTCATTAATATAGAATTCTACTTGCTTCATTTAATTCTACCTACCGGCAAAACTTGATTAATATCTTCCCAACAACCCGAAACATATCAACAATCAAGACTAAGATTTATATAAAACCTATATTGAGATGTTGTTCAAAGTGATTGAGACATATGCCAACATTTTCTTCGTTTTTTGAGTCTCGGAAGTCATAACTGAGATCAATGAAAGAGGAATCAAAACGCTATGATTCAATTTGATAGACTGGTTGGACAGATGTTTGTTCAACAATATAGATCGAAACAATATCGATGTCATTGTCTTGAGCTTAATACGAAATTGTTCGACACGATACAACAACATAAACTTATGAACACCATGCTGTTTAGATTCGGTAAATAAATTTTCAACAACAACCAATATTATTGGAAAAAGCAAGCAAGAAACCTGAGCCAGTGTTTACGGTGTCATCTTGCAGATTAAAAACGATTTCATATTGAAGATTTTTCATACTAGGCACAACAGGTTACGTTGAACAAAGAATAATAGCCCAATCCTTAGGCAACTTAAGCTTGCATCTTCTGACCCCAATTATGCAGTCCCGTAGAAAGGAAAATTCTTTTACTTTCTTACATATCGACAAAAAAGAATATCTATCGGGCCTCGGAAGGACGTTTCTCTCTACGGTCATATAAAAGGAATCACTTCCTTTCGGTGTAGTCTTTTCACTCCACACCAGTTTCATTAATCTTAATTATATCTATACTACTCTCTTGACACACGCTAAAATCTCCTTTTTATATCATGACACCCTCTAAAAGTAACCTTATTTCTCTCTCTAACATGTTCATTCCTCTTAATTACATGATTCTCTCTATAAAATATTATTTTCTTCTTACTCACCCAAATGTCTCTCTGACCCAGACCAACCAATTCTAAACTGTAATCGGAGAGAATATACAATGCTAGGTATTTCAGTGCCATTAACTTTAAAGACTTCGGGTAGTTTAGCTTCAAGTATTCATAGTTCCACAAGAATCGAAGTTGTTTACTAATTTGTTTTATTTTCATCAGAAGACTTAAGGAAACTTGAGCCAAAAAGATTCACTATCAGATTTCGAATGGTGACGTGATATTGGTTGTGTACATTATAAGTAAGGTTCATATTATGTAGTTTTATAAAATTTGTAATATAATTATATACTACCATTCACACGGCTCAAGAAAAAAGACCGATCCAATTCACCACACACCATAATTAGTGACTTTGGGCGCCCGTCGACAATACATAGTACTTCTGATTTTTTATTCATTTTGAAAACGGACACAAGGAAAAACCATAGCTATTGACATCGAGCCTTTGTAAACTTTTGGTGCCCATCGACACTCTCTAGTTTATCTGATTTCTTTTTATTTATTTTAAGGCACATCAGAGGATCTCAATCAAAGATATATAGTTTTTGGCGAAATCATTAATCGACATATTTCAAAGTGCTATGCTGAAATGAATTTCCCTCGTGTATACAAGGTCATATTTGCATAATCTCCTACTTCCAAAGAGTTTTCCCTGGCAAATGCACGCAATTCACAAGATAATCTGATTTTTTGATCCAGAAGGTGGGGAGAAAAGTAGAAAAAGCATATCTTTGTTTCTCTCAGAGATCAGTTAAACGTAGATGCTGTATTCGAAGATGGCAAGTCAGGCTTTTTCCAAAACTGATTTAGAATGTCCTGATAAATAGGGGACGGGGAAGGCACCTCGTGAAGGAATTAACACAATGAAAATCATCCCGATCTTAAAATTTATTTGTTAAACAAAATAATCTTCGCTAGGAATGAATCTAGAGATTATAGCTTTGACACGTGAATCATGAAAAATAGAAGCCTTCTCAATGTCGTGGTTCGAGCCTCAATATGTACAAACCAATTCCTCGATCTTCGTGCCAAAAGGCTGAGAAGCTACTGACCGCTTTACGCTAACATTGTGTATGTTGCCAACGTGTCTGATATGTATCACTATGTACTATGATGTACCGTTGTGTACAACACCCGCATATTTGCATTGACACCGTGCAACCGTCAATGAGTGTGTGGATACTCTAGAAAATATCATCTTTTTCTTCTCTCAAATTTTTGTAGAAAGAGAGAGATTGTCTCTCTAGGGTTTTTCCTCTTGTGTCCACAAATGGTGCCAAAAGACAACCCTAGAATGAGAGAAGTGTCCAATTATATAGTAACATCCAATGACAAAGATTGAGGGATCAATCCTAGCCTAAAATATTTTCTCAATTAAAATTAATTAATTAATATTAATTAATTTTTTGTACTTAAAATAAGATCGAATGGTTGACTACTAGGTACCCGTGGCATGCCTCTTAATTAGCGATCACAACAATACATAAAATCCATAGGCTAGCTTGACGACCATAAAAATCAAATACTCTTAGATAAGTTATTAATAAACTCTACCACTCAAACTCATGACTTGATTTTTAAGTATAGATTACTAATAATTCACAATAATATTGTAACAAAACTCTACTTGTATTTTATATTACTTGATGTAATTTTCATCGACTTACTATTCATTATATGTTGTCCCTCCATAATACATAATCATGTATAATCAGATGAAGTATTATCAAATTAATTCATACATCTTTCATATCCTTAAGTTCCAAATCTCGTTCTACTGATCAACCATGATAATTTTCCTACTTGTTACCTCAAGTAAAATGATCAAATTTATAATAATCTATTAGATATACTAAGTGTTCGATTTACTATGATTACATAAACCGATTCTGCTCAGAGGTACTATGCCACTTATACAAAAGTGTCTATGGACCATATTATGGGAATCTATATAACATCACTGTCTAACAACTCATTCATTTAAACTACATATGTACTGACCCATAGAATCTCAATCATAGTAGATTAAAATAACTGAGCCATTGAATATTAGTCCATAACTCTCTCAACTATAAGACGAGTCATAATATAATAGTAATGAGTTAATTTGCTTAACGTAACACTTTTACCCAAATCAAACTCATTAGTGCATTCAATGCATTCTAAATGCACTAGTACATTAACTAGGTACTACACCTAGTGAGAGTTAATGCATTATAGTCTTTCTTAGTAAAGCGTATACCTTCACTAGACTGTGAAAAATAAGTATTTCAAAATCATAAGGAACTCTTGGTTAAATACCTTATTCATATGAGCTAAACTTTAATGATTACTATATGATTGTGGACCTTGTACAAGAATGTGCCACATATAATATACGAATGAACTTTGATTATAATTCAGAATCAATGTCTCAATAGAACATAGAACTCTCAAGCTTTAAGGACACAATCCTTGCAATCTTTCTTAAGCCCCAAAGAGCATCTACAACCTCCTTAATCCCATGTTCACTACATGTGAACATATACTCAACATGTTTGTGATTTTCATAATGATAAAAAACCACATAATCCATCGTCTCGTAACATACTTGGGTAAGTTCTTCACAATTATCTAACAAAATTTGTTCTAGATTTAATTGATATTTGTTGTCTAAGACTACTACACAATCTACATCTAACAGGTTTATAATGACTTAAATTTTGTTACATTTTGGATATGAAGCTTTAACTGGGGTAGCACCTACTCGAATTGAATTATTTTACGACACACATTTTAGTGCTAAAAAGGTTGGCAAAATGATACGGCTTAAGAAAGATATTTGAGTAATCCCCCTAAAATATTCTAATTGATAATCATGTTAGTTTCAATATGTGTGTTGGGGGTTATCACTTTGTATCTGAGCGTGCTAGATGCTTTGTGAATATTTTTTGATCGATGCTCATTGTCTAAGATAATAGTGTTAGTTTGTATGTGTGTGTGGGGGGGGGGTATCACTTTGTATCGGATTTTGTTATATCGTTTTTGAATACTTTCTGATTGATGTTCATTGTCTTAGATAATAGTTTTCGTTTTAATGTGTGTGTGTGTGTGGGGGGGGGGGGGAGTTATCAATTTGTATCTGAGTGTGCTAGATGCTTTTTGAATACATTGTAATATACTCATTGTCTAAGATAATAGTGTTAGTTTCAATATCTGTGTGTTGGGGAGGGAGGTTATCACTTTATATCTTGGCGTGCTAGAAGCTTTTTGAATACATTCTTATTGATGTTTATTGTCAAAGATAATAGTGTTAGTTTTAATGTGTTGAGGGGGGAGGGTTTATCACCTTGTATCTGAGCATGTTGGATGCTTTTTGAATACTTTTTTATTGATGCTCATTGTCTAAAATAATAGTGTTAGTTTTAATATGTTGGGGAGGCTATCACTTTGTATCTGAGTGAGCTAGATGGTTTCTAAATACTTTCTGATCGACGCTCCTTGTCTAAGATAATAGTGTAGTTTTAATGTGTTGAGTGGAGGATGGCTAATCACTTTGTAACTGAGCATGTTAGATATTTTTTAATACTTTCTGATTGATGCTCCTTGTCTAATAGTATTTTTAGTTTCAGTGTGTGTGTGTGTGGGGGGGGGGGNNNNGAGTTGGAAAAGAATAAAAAATTTGTTGATTTATAACTTCTAACTCTTTTTTTTGGAGTCCAGCCGCGAGGTCGGATAAGTATGAATCATAGTTAGAATCTTTTGTAATCTATTTCATATATTCCATGCGTGCTAGATGATTTTTGAATAATTTTTTATTGATACTCCTTATCTAAAGATAATAATGTTAGTTTTAATCTGTAAAACCGATATTAGGAGGGGCGTTGAATCAGATTTTGTTGGATACTTTTTTATTGATAAATATATTTATCTTGAATTTGGCTCATTGTGATATTACACGAACGCATATGTGCTTTACGGGATGAACCTATCACTAAGGATGACACAGCGCGCACCGAAGAAGAGATAGTTCAAGAAGTCCTCAAGTGAAATAAGGGTCTTGGACATGGATCCCCACCCACATATTCCAAGAAAAAGAGTTGAGATGAAAATATAGAATTAAATAAACAAATGAAGTCGATTGAGAGCCAACTACAAAGCTTACTCGCTTACGCTTGTCAAAACGGTTTTTCACCTCTTGACGATGACTTAAAAGCAGAAACGTGAGATTCAAAGATACATTTGTGAACCACATTTTGTACTGAATTATATTTTGAAGATTTTGTAATGAACTACTATTACTTTTTTTCTTTACATTTATTAATGATTAATATATGTATTTGTTAGAAAAATATCGGGCTTGATAAATTTTCGGATGATATTATTACTATCACAAGTATATATGAAAACTAAAAATTTAGTATTTTTTATTTACATTCTGAAAAAAAATTGGTTGGAAAAATATTTGATGACCAAATAAAATTGATCGCAAAAGATTTTAGACGGCGGAGAAAAATATTCGTGGCAAAAAGATTTTTGTGATGAAATGTTTTTATCTTCGTCGTAAAAACCTTTTGCGACCAAGTTTTTTTCTCGCAAAAGGTCTAACGTCATGAATTTTATTTTTCATCACGAACGACTTTCACTGATTAAGCGAAAGCCACGATGTTAATAATAAACATATGTTCATCACTTTAGACCTTTAGTGACCAAATTTTGGGGCTTTAGCCACCAAAATATTGGCCGAAATTAAGAGCCAAGTAGGATAATCACATCCAATTTATCACTAATATGATATTAATTCCTAGTGCACCACTAATCTGGTATTAATAACTAGTAAGTAACTAACTTTATATTTTGGCCGAAATTATTAAATTGCACACATTCAGATATTCACTCAATTTACCCCCTTCTTTCCTAATGGAAATGAGTTGTACTTGTAATTATTTTTAATTAAAGATTTCAACTTTAATTATTAACTATGGATTGTCTTTTACCTTTTGACATTTGGTTCTACCTTTTGAATTAACCAATGCCCAAGTGAAGTTTATAGATTTGAAGAAACAAGTTTTTCGAGACATTTTGGATTAATCGTCATTGATTTTTTGGCATTCTGATTACTCCAAGTCAATAGAAGAGATATTGTCTAGCTAAAGGACTAGCAGTTGTATTTTAAATTATAATGTGAGTTTTGGTTATGAAGAATTTTTTTACTGTGCATGCTAATTGTTTCTTAAGAAGGGATATTTGTAAGTCCTATAAAGATTAAAATAGTGGTGAATCGGACTCGTTGAAATAATGTCCTATAAATTAGAAGCTTCTTAGCATTGGGGAGTTACTATCGAAGGTTGTAGAAGAATTCTCTAAGACCTCAGACCATTGGCCAAGATGTCAAGGAAAAGTGCAAGATACTCTTGATTCGAAGAATACAAGAAGAGTTTTCAAGAACTCAACTAAGGTTTGGTGACAGTTAGATCATATTGTACCCTCAAGGAGTGACGATTTTGTTATCTACATTGATGCTTCGTGTAGATGTTTATGTTGCATATTTGAGTAACACGGGAAGGTCATAGCCAATACTTCTTAATAGTTAAAATATAATGATCAAAACTACCTAACCCATGATTTAGAGCTCACAACCGTTTGTTTTGTTTGACGATTTGGCTTCATCTTACCTTTATGGATCAAAGGTAGAAGTACATGCATATCACAAAATTTTAAAAATATATGCTCACTAAGAAGAAGCTTAATATGAGATAACCTAGGTGGCTAGAACTTGCTAAGGATTATGACTGTGTAATTAATTACCATCCTGACAAAGCTAATGTGGTGGTAGATGCACTTAATAGGAAATTGAGTTATATAGTTACCTTCATTTTACTCAGCGGTCCATTCAAAATGACCGGAGATACTGGAATTGTAGATTTTGGTTCAGAATGTCTCAGCTAAGCTTGCTCAATTGATAGTGAAACTATGCTCCAAGATATGATTCGTGACACTCAGCACGTGGATGCCTCATTGATAAAGGTCATATCAGAATTGGGATGCGAGAAATGGAGGTACTTTTTCGTTTCATGAGATGTTGTACTACATAATAGAGTGGTGGTACGTGATATTAAGGATCTGAAGAAAAATTCTCATTGTAGCACACAACACTCCCTATTCGAACAATGCCTTACTTTTAAACAAGTGAAGGCTGAAGGTCAACACCAATCTAGTCTCTTACAACATTTGACAATTGCATAATAGAAGTGGGAGCATATTACAATCAACTTTGTTATAGATTTACAAAAGACTATGAAGGGACTTGGCACGAATTAGGTTATAATCAGCCAATTGACTAGGTTCGCTCACTTTCTACCGACTTCTGTATTATTTTTAATAAAATATTCAACAAAGTTATTTTCTAAGGAGATTTCTAGACTATATTGTGTACTAGTAAATATCGTGTCAGGCCGTGACCCAAGGTTTACTTCTAAATTTAGGCATAGTCTTCGGGAAGTCGTGGTACCCAGTTAGGCTTTAATATGACTTTTCACCCTCCGATAAATGGACAGACTAAATGAACATTCAAACACTTGACGTTATGCCTAACGAGTTTGTGCTGGACTTTGAAGGAAGTTGGAGTGGTAAATTGCACCTCATTGAGTTTACTTACAACAGTATTACTAAGCAACAATTGAAATGGCACCCTTTAAGGCTTTATACAGACGGGAGTGTCTTTCACCTATTCAATGAGATGAGGTTGGTGAAATGAAGTTATTAGGTCTGGAAGTTTAGTAAAACAACAACAATATTGAAAAAAAAATTAAATCCAAACTTTTTAGAGTCGCCAAAATAGTTTTGCTTATATTCATACGAAAAGTCTGGAATTTGAAATTTACCACATGGCATTTCTTTAGATTTCCCTATTAAATGAGTTATGAGATTTGGAAAGAAGGGGAGCTTAGCACTCACTTAATCGTATCGTTTGAGGTTTTCGAATGTATTGCGGTTATCGCCTATCATGTAGCTCTACCCCCAACCCTAATATGAGTACGTGATAAGGTTCATGTATCAATGTTGTGATATTATGCTTCATCAACAAACCTTGATGTCTAACAATGATCCTACATACTTATTTGATTTATAACAAACTCAATGTGCGTGATGTGATTATAAATATATTTACTAAGATTAGAAGAGGAACCAATAGGACAAAAATATTCTTGGCTCCAATAATTAATAAAATCTATCAAGTTAACTTTTAAACCAGATTATTAATTATAATTAATTTCACTATAAAATTATAATTGAACTCCAAGTTTATTTTATATTACCATTGATCTATTATTCATTATGCCTCCATTTGTACAACATCATGTATAATTAGGTAAAGTATTATTGACTCATGTTATAGATATACTGATTTTCTCAGGTTCCAAATTCATTCTATTGCCCATCCTTAATAATTTCCGTACTTGATGTCTTATGTAAAATTATCAAGACTCTAGTACACCACTAGATAAAATAAGTACTTAGATTATTACGGCCACATAAATGAATTACGTTAAGGGATGTTTATTACTTTCTAGAAGTATTTATGGATTCCTTATTAAGAATCGATGACCTCTTTATCTATTACCTTAGTCATCCAACCTAACGAACATAATTACTTATAGAGTATCTAAACACGAGTTCATATTCTTCTCAAGATTAACAGTAGCATAACATAATAGGAGTGATCGATTCAACTATTCAATGTATTCCAAATGCATACATTAAGTAGGTATTTCACTTAGTGACCAAAGAAAGTCACTCTACATAATAGAATTAATATATTACAGATTTCAAGTGAACTTTCTAACTTCTCTAAACTATGAACATGTTTATTTGAAAGTCATATAGAACTTTTAGTTTTTACCTTGTGTCTATAGACCTTATACTAAGAATGTATACGTATGTAATTAATAAGAAATTTTTATTATTTTATTAGTATAAATCATAAATAATATCTCTTTTGGTTTGTACATAAATAATATCTCTTTTATAAAGCACCATCTAATATAAGTCTAGCTCATCTACTTTCATAAGGACTACCACGTCTCCTCTATGTATTATTTCTCTAGCGAAATAACATATCAATTATAGTGTTTACTTACTCTATGTTTATGAGATCCCTTTGAGTGTGTAATTTCTCCATTACTATCACATTCGAAAGTGATGAGGAGTCTCTCAATTATATCCACATCCAAAATTACCTCCCACTATAATCATATACACTGAGGTAGACCTTCTTAAGTCTCTATATTAACCTGTATACCTTGAAATACTCATTCCAATAGACAAACATATAATTTTTCATTCTCTCATATGAGTATTTGGTTCATTACTATCTGATATTCCCTATCTAATTTAACTGGTAATGGCTGACCATGCCAAGTGTATATGATTTACCATATAAATATCTCTTTTGGTTCACCATATAACATAGATATATTCTATGCATTTTGAACCTTTGTAGAATCTTTTTGGTTCACCATATAACATAGATATATTCTATGATTTACAAAATAAATATCTCTTTTGGTTCACCATATAACATAGATATATTCCATGCATTTTGAACCTTTGTAGAATCTTATATATCCATGCAGTTTAGAAAAAGAATTCATTCTAGATTTAATATCTCTCACGACTTAAATCATACAATGTAATTCACTTCTCCCAAGTCCTTCTTACCAAAAGTTAAACAACCACACCTTTATCACTGACCCTTACCTCATATCGTTATCGTTATTGATGAGTGAAGTGTCATGAAGCAAGTGAAAACTATAAAGCTTCCTTCCATAATATTGTACACTATTAAACATGTCTATTTATTTTTCAAAATCAAAATTAATTTTCTAATAGAATTTGATGTTTCATTATCTTGATGCATGCACAAGTCCTTAAGACTCATATAACTTGCATAACATTTATTCCCGTCTTATAGTGACAAATCCTTTTAAGGCATACAGATATTTACTTCAAGATTTCTATTTAAAAAGTAGAAAATTTGACATTCATTTCTCTAAATCTCATAGTTGAGATCGAATGTAATAAATACAAATATCTTTGTAGGCTCAATCACGGCTACGGTGAAAATTCCTCATCATACTCAATATATTCTCTGAGTATGCCTTTTTAGAACATGCCTACCTTTTGAAGTTTTTTTACCTTAATGTCCATGCCACACTTTTGCTAGTAGATTACTTACACCTAATGGATTCAATCCTTCTAGTTGCTTCTGCAAGTTCAATGCTCCACTTGACGTAATTGAAACCCTTTAAGATTTCATTACTTTATGTCAATGATTTTCATATACATCATTAACCATCTTAGTATAGTAGTTATTGGGATAAGAATCAAGTTCTCCAGGTAGTATCCCAAGAACATGTATCTCTTACACGGGTAAGATAACCTCCCAATTACACGAGGTTGTGTAATACTAAGAAGTGCTTTATCTTTATTTTCTAAAGCTAACTAAACTCCCAGTAGCTAATAGGTTCTTCTCTATGACTGACTGGTTTAGCATGTTATATTCTTCTTTTGGATAACTCTTCCATCACTAAGTTGCTCCTTGATTAACGAATTTGTAATATAGTTATCTTTCAAGAACATGGATTTTCCACTTACAAACACTCCCTTATTCTTGATAAGAAAAAACAAATAATCCTTCATGTATTTTTCATAGCCTTCAAACAATCATACCTTCTATCCAATATCAAACTTGACAGTATTATCTCAAGCATGTGTGCTAGACATCTACATATATTGAATTGCATAAATTGAGTTTATGAAAATTCCATAGTTCTAATGGTGTCCCTGACATCGTCTTATATAGAACATGGTTCATGAGGAATACAAATTTCCCAAGGCTTATCCAAAAAGAAATAGAAAAAATTAAATAACTTACATAGACCCCACCATGTTTAAAAGAACTTTATTTCGTCTTTGAGCTACATCACTAAGATAACTTATGTCATATCTGCTAGAGTGTATTCTCATTCACTGCTAAGAAATCTTGATGGTCCCCTAGAGATTTTTCACTTCCTTGATTAGATAAAAGAGATTAAATCTAAGTCTAACGCATTTCCAAATTTTGTTCCTAACACTATGAATTACTCAAAGGTTTCATATTTTGATGAATTAGATAGATGTAGCTATATCTTCTGTAGTAGTCAATGACAAAATAGTGATAGTTGTTTCAGATTGAGCTCATCGTATCCTCACTACAAAATCTCCTCTTCACGTAGAGGCCCTCTAAGGAGAGAACCTGCACAACACAGACAAAGAACTCTAAGACAAGAGAACCAGGGGTGGTTTTTTCGTCGAAAAGACTCCAATGCCTAAGTTAGTATTCAATTGATATTTTGACATAATTTTCTTAGATGATCATAGTCATACCTTTTTTGTTGATTGATATATGTATTTATACCTGAGTAATCGGGTGGGAGGGAGTGTGTCGAGGAAGTAGCTCGAAGGTGCGCTGGAGAAGCTTTGAGACACGATACCTGTCACGACTATCTTTGATTGGATGGAAGGGAGGCAACCTTGACATAAAGTGATAGGAATTAAATGTTGGCATGCCCTTGAAATGACTAGACATAAGCTATCCTGACATCCTCCTATGCGGATTGGACTTATTGGGTGCCCAGGCCTATAAGGAGGTGCCACCTGAAATATTACTTTCGCTGGGAAATGATTGTCCTACGCTCAGTACTATCCGAGCTCTCCTCATAAACTCTGATACGTGATTGGGTTTGTGCTACTCGAGCTTCCTTGAGGCTGATCGGTCGAGATCAATTCTCCTCCTTGGAAACTTTCTTTCATCATAGGCTTCTCGATGTGATGTGACACGTGTCATCACACTATTGGAGCTTAGGAAAACACCTATTATAGTTGCCCTTAGTCGAGGATTTGGGTGGCTTCATTTTCCCAGGTCTTAAGACTTCATTACCCGAGCTCCTTATTCAAGCTACCTTGGTGTGGTGGTAGACTTCATTTCCCATCTTGGGCATCTCCCACTTATGCTTCAAGTTTATTCATCAGTGGGGATTGCATTGAATGGAATTAATGTACTTGACTGTTATTGTCGCGATTCAATCATCACGCATGCGTTATTTCACCCTTTATGTGGTTCAAGGCCATTAATGTCGCATGGGCGCGCGTGATGGGACCTGGCTCCCCTGATCTGTCACTTCATTCCTGCGATTGATTGAATGACGTTTGATCTTCCACAATCCTCTCATCGATTCATGAAATGCCCATTTACCAACCATAGGATGGTTCTAGCGGTTGGCATCATGACCAACTAAAATACCTCCACTAAATGAACGGTTTGCTTCTAGGCCTATAAATTGGCAGTTTTCCTTTCCATTTCCTTCACCTTCACCATCCTTAAATAGTTGAAACCATCATTCATGCCCTCGATTCTTCTTTCTTCCCTCTCTGACATCCATTAAATGCTAGGCCTCAGCGTTGTCCATTCCTGATGATTTCTTGTCATTGATAGGCCTTATGGTGAACCCTTTATCTGCGTTGGTTAATAGCTTATACTTGCAAAGCCCTTCTCTCATGAAACCATGTCCTTGAAAAGACTTGTAATCTTTTTTTTTCCTTATTAATGAGAATAAACTTTCTTCAGTAACTCTCCTTGTTAAGTTTGCTCTTATTTATTCCCTTGGTCGTGTGAACTGTAATAAACATACCTCAAGTGGATAAGTTTTACCTCAATCAAGCTTTTAACTTGGTCTAGATTAGACCTTTATCCTTTAATTTTTTCTTGTTAACCTGAGCTGTAGGGTTGTTCGGACCCCAAGCTTGAGTGGGCTCCAAGATGGACTTGGTCCTTTCTTTTGGGCAGCGCCCTTTAAAGGAGGTTAAAGGTCGTATAGACCTATCACGACCATTATGAAGCCTTCGACATTCCCATCTGGGAGGTCTGGTTGGGAGAACCTTTCCCACACTAGGGGTCTACCTTGACACTCAATCGAGCATGCATTCTCCTAGTTGAGCTTTTTCATGGACTGGCGATCCAAAAAGCAAGTTGAATTCCTTTGATTTTGGTACTTGGTTAGAGGACCTACCATTTATAACCTATCTATGCGTTCTTGTTTTGGGTAAATCCTTAAGCTGAAACGCTCATCAGAGAGCCTTATCCTCATCGTTCAAGCTACAGTGCTAAGCAGATATCCTTGGCGTCGAGATTGCCTTGGCTAATGTTTTCCCTTAATCTTGTCAGACGGCCATGATTGGTCGATGGACATTACTTTCCTTGTTGTCAAGTCAAGCGTGCCTACGCTGGCCAGATCCCTAGTCTTGTCAGCATGCATGAGTACTCAGCAGGCAAGTTTCCTTGATGTCTAGCTAGGCATGCCTACTCTGACTAGACCCTTGAATCTCATCGGTGAGCATGACTGCTCGGCATACATCTTTCCTTGATGAGGCGTGCCTGCTTTGGCTAGACCCTTGAATCCTGACTACAAGCATGAGTGCTCGGCATACACCTTTCCTTGATGTCTAGCCAGGCATTCCTGCGCTAGCTAGACCTTTGATCTCATTTGCAACATGAGTGCTCGGTAGACATCTTTTCTTGATGTCTAGTTAGGCGCGCCTACTCTAACTAGACCCTTGAATCTCATCTCCAAGAATAAGTTCTCAATAGACATATTTCCTTCATGTCTAGCCAAGCGTGTCTATTCTAACTAGACCATTGAATCCCGTCTACGAGCATGAGTACTCGACAAACATATTTCCTTGATGTCTAGCCAGGCATTCCTGCTCTGGTCAGACTTTTGAATCCCATCTACAAGCATGACTACTCAACATATATCTTTCCCTGATGTCTAGCAAGGCGTGTCTTCGTTGGCTAGACCATTGAACCCGTCTGCGAGCATGATTGCTCGATAGATATATTTTCTTGATGTCAAGTCAGGCGTGATGAACCTCTCCAAAAATTATTAATTTTGTACGTGAAATATTTTGGTGAATCCCTCAAGATTCTTTTAGTACCCCACTATGAAATTGGTGAAAACCAAAATAAAAATTCAATTTTTGAGAATCCCTCCACGAATTATTAATTTTGTATGTGAAATATTTTGGTGAACCCGTCAAGATTTCATTTATACCCTACTATGAAATTGGTGAACACCAAAATACAAAGTCAAAACGAGCACCGGCCGCAACAACAGGAAACTATGACCAATAGAGTCAGACACTTAGCCTCATCCGCACGCAAAAGGAATGTGGTCCTGGTTGAGGCTTTATTATCTAGCCAGGGAGGCATCACATTTTTCCTTGATGTCTAGCCTAACGTGCCTGCTCCAGCTAGACCCTTGAATCTCGTCTGACGAGCTGGGGTGCTCGCAGATATCACTTTTTATTTAATCCTAATTGGTGGATAAGAGTACCTCACGAGTCATCACTTTTTGTTTAATCCCGACTTGTGGGCTAGAGCACCTCACAATCCTTACTTTTTATTTAATCCTGACAGGTGGGCTAGAGTATGTCACCAGTCATCACTTTTAGTTTAATCCTGAACTGATGGGCTACGGCACCCCACTAAGCATCATTTTTTATCAATCACGACTGATGGGCTACGACACCTCACCAGTCATCAATTTTTGTTTAATCCCAACTAGTGGACTAGAGCACCTCACACTAGTCATCACTTTTTATTTAATCTTAACTAGCGGGCTAGAGCACTTCACCAGTTATCACTTTTTGATCAATGATGCTGAGTACATAGCCTCATCGTCTGTTATACCTTGGCCTTGATCTTATGCAACTTATGTGCATTTTTTAATTCATACATTCTGGTCTTGATGCTTCCATTGTGATGGGCCGGAATCCTAATTTTCTCTATGATCTAGCAAGTGTACGTTGTAGCATTCTTCTGAAGGAGATCAGGCTCCTCATTTCTCGAGCTATCGTTCCATCCCTTGTTGAGCCTGGTACATTCTTCCTCCCGAGATGCATCTTTGCATCAATGAGAGGACCTCTCAAGCTCCGTATTCTGCTAGTGGAGAGTTACGTGTTTGTCCTAATCCTTCCCCTCAGGTTGTTTTGGTAGGAGATAGATTGACCATATTGGTCCTCCGAGTTTTTCTTCGGATCGTCTTCTGGGCAATTAACCATTCGATGGGTCCTTCCTCCTTGTTTCCTCATTCACTCCATTTGGAGGTGTCAGGGGGCACTACGTTGGCGTGCCTGCAGTTTCAAGAGTCTATTCCCCTAGGAGGCCGGTGTAAAAATTATTGACCATCCCCATTTCTTAAATAGGGTACCAAATTAGGTTTCGCCTGCGGGCCTCGTATACTAGTTTCGGTGGGGCCTATCATCCTTTCATTTATTCTGAGGTGGGGCGTATAGGCTAGGAGCTGGGAATAGGATGACCCAGGCATGCGCTTCAACCACAATGGACAGATGATGCATGCCTCTGTATTTCAACTGGGAATTACCTCATGCCCATTTTTCTATGTCGCATGCCTTTCGTTCGTACAGGAGCGTTGTAAATATTATTGGCGGCCAAAGGTATACCAAAGAATTCAGGCAGAGGTTAGTTTGATGTCACTTTCTTCCCTCATTCGCATTCGCATATATTGCTTCTAGAGGGTTCCTCGGGTACCTTCATCCTCTATTTTCCTCCTTCATCCTTCTAGGATGACCGTAACTAGATCCTTATAATGGGGGGACTTGGACCTTCAATGCATGGCTTTGTCTTGGTCCTGGCTTCCTCAAAGAGTGATAGCTCCTCCATGATGGAATGTCGTCTCACTCTTTCCCTAATAGCCTTCCCCCATGATTTCGCCAATGCGTGGTGACCCCACCGAAGAGACTGCTATCTTTCAAAAAGTGACTGGCACGCCTTTCCTCCCCCTCCTAGTTACCTTGGAGGCAACACCCGCCATGTCTTTCTTCCTTTGCTGAGTGATTGTCATGGTGACAGAAAGTCTCTCTTCTGGTAAGGGAAATATGGGTCTTTCCTTGCATCATGGATTTCATCAGTGCTTAATGCTTAGAATGTTCTCTCCTTAAGGGAGGAAAAAGATTCCAAATATTTTAAAGAGGAATGGTTTTGCAGTCGTTCGCCACAGACGACGCCAACTGTTTCAGCCGAAAACCTCAACAACATTCTTCATATAGTCTCCCCTCCAAATTGAGCTCCTCGTATCCTCAATGTCCTCAAAATCTACTCTCCATGTAGGGGTCGTCTCAGGCAGGAACATGCACAACACAAACAAAGAACTATATGGCGAAGAGAATCAGGAGGTGGTTTCCTTGTCGAAGAGGCTCTGATGCCTAAGTCAGTATTCAGTCCATATTCCGGTATAATTTCCTTAAGGGAGTGTAGACATACATTGTTTGTTGATTGATATATGTATTTATACATGATTCTTCAGATGGGAGGGTGCGTGTCGAAGAAGTCTCTCGGAGGCGTGCTGGAGAAGCATTGCGAGACACGATACCTGTCATGTTTGTCCTAAATGTGATGGTGGGGAGGTGACTTTGACATAAAGTGATAGGCATTAAATGTTGACATGGCTTTGAAATAACCAGGCGGGGGCTATCCTGACATCCTGCCATGGCGATTAGATTTGTTGGGTGCCCGGGTCTGTGAGAAAGTGCTACATCGGATGTTACTTTCGGCGAGAAATGACGGCCTTATGCTTAGTACTATCTGAGCTCTCCTCATAAACTTTAATCTCTTTTATACGTGCTCGAGTCTGTGCAACCCGATGTTTGTTGAGGCTGACAAGTCGAGGTCAGTTCTCTTCCTTGAAAACTTTATTTCGTCATAGGCTTCTCGATGTGGTGTGACACGTGTCATCGCACTATTGAAGCTCGAGAAAACACCCATAACAGTAGCTATCCCTTACTTGGACTTTCACCCGTCCATAAAGCAGTATGCACCAACGATTGTTATAAGTCAAAAATAAAATCTCATAGATACGTTTAGTTAGTTTTGAGAAACTCTCTTTTAAGATGCATTATGTCCATTGTCATTCGACTTCAAATCATACAACAATAATGATTTAAGGAATAATTATCCACTAATGTACAGAAATTAATTAATTCTAACACTAATAATTAAAGCAGAAGATAAATGTTAAAATTCATCTATTTATTTGGTTAATAAAGATAGACTCCAAAAAAATCATGAAGATTTCTTTCTTTCTCCCAAAATAAATATTTTATACATTCGCCTTAGTTCTAAGAACAACGTGCAATTCTTTCATTAAGCTTTATGGTTTCTTGGAACCTCTGAAAGTGATTACAGATGTGATTATTATTTACTAATTCTACACATCAAGATCTAGTTGAATCAATTACTAATCACGGATTAATGTATTGCATTCTTTTATATTTCTAGGGCCAGATGAAGTCACATTTGGTCTTCCATTATCTACTCTTACCACAATGTAATCGTTTCCTTTAGGATTTGCTTCTATCTTTTTTTCTAGGTTCCCTTGTTAGAATCACTTTCTACTTCTTTATCTTCTTGGTCTTAAGTTAAGCCTAAACGAAGAAGTGAGTCTGACCATAAGATGAGTCTTATGAATACCCTTAACTGTATTGAGTTTTTTCATTAACTTAGTTAAACTTACCAGCATGTCTACATGCAATAGTTCAACTTTGATTAAATGACTACAACAGGGTTTTCAAAGTTGTATCGACCTAGGTTTCCCTATCAATTTTTAACATTCAGAATCTACATCTTGTTAAGAAGATCAATTACATATCATATATTTTCCTAACATGAAATATGATTTGCATCCTCGCATTAATCAATGTCATCATGTTTAAACATGTTTCAAATATAAAGTATAGTATAGTTGTGAAAATGATGAGTTGCTACTATTACAACACATGACATATGGCCAAATATGTTTGTAAAGAAAAAATTCACAGTCTTTGATAATCGATCGTGAATTTCCTATATCATAGTATGAAAATCAAGAGAATATTTAGAGAAAGAATAACTACACCATGATTTACGTGAAAAATTCTTAAAGGAAGAAAAATCACGAGAAGACTTTGATAGTATTTCATTATGGAAAAAGAGTTTACAGGGTTAATGTAAGCTACAGACTCAACTTATTTCTTGCGGGTGTTGAGAGTTGTGATCCTCTATTTAGAGTTATATCTTACCTTTATTTATAGGCATTCATATATTTTGATACAGATTATCTAATTCTATCTAAAAATAGGATCAATAGAATATTTCTCTTAGATTTAATTTATCAACATTAACAACTTAAGTGATTATTGATCATTTGATCACTTTAATAGTCTTGATTAGTTTTTCTTTGGATTGCCATGCGATAATCTATGTACTTTTTTCTGATTGGTCTGTTCTTCATAACCGCTTAGTTGATCCTATGGTTCTCTCTCTATCTTCTCTTCGATGGAGTTTTCAGTCTAGATCTTGTCACGTGTCATGTGAAATTTTGCATGTACATTGGCCTCCGTTACACTCAATGGAATTTTATTCGTTGAAGTGTAATGTTTCTTTTTCCTACCATTACTGCATATCATTACTCTCTCCCTTTTCTTTTGTGCACCATTTATGGTTGTCTCTCCCATATTCTTTTTGTCATTTTATCTTCTCGCTTAGAGAATTACTTACATGTGTTATTCTAGAGCAATCATTCATCTTCCCGTTCAGAGAATGCTTTATACGTGTCATTTCAGAGCAACTCTTCATCTTTCTGCTCAAAGAATGCTTTACATGCACTATTCTGGAGAAATCTTTCATCCCCCCACTCAGAGAAGGATTAACACGTGCTATTCTAGAGCAACCTTTCATCTTCTTGCTTAGAGAATGCTTTACATGCACTATTCTAGAGAAACCTTTATCTTCCCACTCAGAGAATGCTTTACATGCGCTATTCTAGAGCAACCTTTCATATTCTTCTTCAAAGAATGCTTTACATGCACTATTCCGGAGAAATCTTTCATCTTCCCACTCAGAGAATGATTTACACGCGCTATTCTAGAGTAACCTTTTATCTTCTTGCTCAAATAATGCTTTACATGCATTAGTCTGGAGAAATATTTCATCTTCCCACTCAGAGAATGGTTTACATGTATTTTTGTGGAGCAACCTTTCATATTCTTGTTTAGAGAATGCTTTACACATTCCACTTCAGAGCAACTCTTCATCTTCCCGCTCAGATAATGCTTTACAAGCGCTATTCTGGAGCAACCTTTCATCTTCCCGCTCGGAGAATGCTTTACATATGCTATTCTGGAGCAACCTTTCATCTTCCAGCTCAGAGACTGCTTTACATACACTATTCTGCAGCAACCTTTCATCTTCCCGCTCAGAGAATGCTTTACATGCGTAATTCCAGAGCAACTCTTCATCCTCCCTCAAAGAATGATTTACATGTGCTATTCCAGAGCAACCTTTCATCTTCCCGCTCAAAGAATTCTTTACACACGCTATTCCGGAGCAACCTTTCATCTCCCACTCAAAGAATGCTTTACATGCCTATTCCAGAGCAACATTTCACTGTTATAAAAAAATAATATAATAATTTATTGAAATGAGTATTGAACAAATATACGATCTCATAATTTCATTGCAGGAGTTTTAAATTGATGCCTCAATTCCATTGGTAGGATTTTTCTTGTTTTCTCAAGAACTTAGGTTCAAATAAAAAATCATGGCCAAGTTTCCACTTTGAGAGGAACTTACAAACAACCCATTTTCTTTTAAGAGGAGAGCTAAGATTCACTTAAAGAACAATGGGCCCGTTAGTAAGCATGTTTCTCGTTCAAATTTCATCGTGAGTGTTTTCTGCTTTGTGAGTAGCTTCAGCTTAGTATCTTTATTTGAGCATTTCCATTTATAAGTATTTCTTGGGAACATATGACTTAGTTTTTCAAGCTTCTATTTGACAGGTCATTTGTTAATCTCCCTATTGAGGATGCTACTGTCAACCCTTACGTTGGAGATGTTGTTGCTGATACAACCGTAGTCTGTTGTATGTTTTTGTAAATTTTCTATCTTCAAGACTTAGCAAATTTCCTCTATCCTTTCATCTTACTTTGCTTCTCACTTTATCTCTCTTCGCTTTCCTTTACTCCCACTTTCGTATTTCTTCATTTTTCCTTTTTGGTTTTTTCTAAGTATTGGATACTCTTTCCAAGATTTCGTCCTCCTCCTTCCTTTACAATTCTCTTTCCTTTTCAGACTTCTTTCTTTTTAGAGCTCTTCCTTCTTTTCAGAGCTATTCCTTTTTCAGAGTTTCTTCTTTCCAAACTTCATCCTTTTTTGTTTTCTTTAGACGGTAGTACTTCTGCACCATTCCTCATAGATTTAAGCTCTCAATGAGCTCAAGAGCCTGTTTCCCTTAGAAAGTAAAAATTTTCATGGAAATAAGCTTTTGGTGAGTTTAGGGGCCCAATTCTGTTTTCTTTTGAAAGCAAAAGCTTTCATAGACATAAACTCTTGATGAGCTCATGGGCCCATTTCCATTTCCTTATAGGCCCATTTCCTTCTGAGATCGATCCCCGTATACACTCTCAAGGACATAAGCTTTTTGCAAAGCTCAGGGGCCCTAAATTTCCTTTTGAGAACAATGTTCATAGACACTCTCAAGGACATAAACTTTTTGCAAAGCTCATAGTCCCTAAATTTCCTATCGGACTCTTGCTAGTGTTTCTCCCGTTTGCTTTTCTTTTTCTTTTTCCTATACACAAATATCTACGACAAGAATGTTGAACAACACTATATATAATATTTTATATGGAATGACTAGGGAATGAGTATACCGTAACTTTCTTCTATAAGCTCAAATTTCATTCTGTAAAGAATTTCAAGAAACTGACTTTCGTAGCTTTATAGCGATGTATGATTTGCCTCATAAGTTTAGATGTGTTGGTGAAGCTTAATAAATGAAGCTGGCAGTTATGTATAGTTTTCTTTCCTGAACATCCTCCACTAGAATTTTCATAACTTTTTATGAGGATCCCTGAACTACATTTTGTAAAATTCACCAAGTATTAGACTTCTTTATCTTTCTGATGATATAAGACTTGCTATGTAGTTGACTCCCAGAAAATTCAATTTAATTTCTGAAATTGACCATTTTACATATTCTACTTTCTCGAACAGCATTCACAAAAATCATCGTAACTTTTTGTTGTGAGCTCCAAAATTAATTCCATAAAATTCTCCAAGAAGTAGACTTCCATATCTTCATAATAACACAAGATTTTCCATGTGATCTTTTCTTATTTGATGCATTATAATTTCTGAAATATATTATTCTGCATAATCTTTGTTTCTGAACAGCATGCACGAAAACTATAATATTTTTTATCGAGAGCTCCAAATTAAAATCAGTAAAATTTTTCAAGAATTAGACTTTCGTATCTTTCTGATGTTGTATTATTTATAATGTAATCGTTCCCCAGTTATTACACTGTAATCTCTGAAGTTGACAGTCCTACATAATCTTCTTTCTGAATAGTTTGTATAAAAACGGGCATAACTTTTGCCCCGAAGCTCCAAATTGAGTTCCGCAAAATTCTTCAAGAAGCTAATTTCTGTATCTTCCAAAAAATATATTATTTTCTATACAGTTCGCGCCTGTTCACTTCAGTATAAAAATTTAATATAGTTGATGTGTAATGGTTTGTTCATCCGCTTGAATTCTAAAATGATCCAGTTTGCGGGTAATTTATGTACTAATCTTTCCCATTCCCATTGTTAAGATAATTTTGTTCCTGTCGTTGGCGTATCTGTCTCCGTCGTCAAGACATTTCAGTTTCCGACATCAGGACATTTCCGTTCACGTTGTTTGTTTATCCCTTATTTTCCTGCACTTTAGCACACAGAAAAGAAAAGAGAAGATCTATGAATATACATCGATCAAAATTTTATTTTTTCGTTCGTCCATCAAGAAGGATTTTTTTTAGCTTGAGATAACCTTAAATTCAAAATTTAAATCCAAGATTTGATTTGATTTTAAATTTAAATTTTAAAACAATCTTATCATAACAAGTTTCAGAAAAGATGTTCTAAAATTCAAAACATGATTTAAAATTTGAATTAGAATACATGATCATTTTATCAAAAAAAATTAGATAAAATATTTTATTGTTCAAAATATGATAATCTTATCGTCTAAGATAAGACATTTCGAAATTCTAAATTCTAAATAAAATTTAAGATTCAGATTGGAATTTAAAATGATACTGACATAAAAGAAATATTTTTCTTGACCTTTTTATATCTATTTTTCTTTACTTCAAATGATACTGACATAAAAGAAATATGTCAATAATAACGTTAATCTAATAAATAAGAAACGAGTTTACCCTTTTTCACTTCCGGTTTCATTGTCATGGCATTTCTGTTTAGGCTTCCAATTTGTTTCTGTTTCTAGTGTCATACCCGTTGCCATTTTCATTCCCGTTGCCACGACGTTTCCATTGCTATTATCATGACATTTTCATTTCATTGCCATGTAGACCTGTCCTCATCGCAATTAATATTTCCCTTCTTTTCAGAGCTCTTTCTTCTTTTCAGAGTTCTTCCCTTTCTAAATTTCCTTCTTTCCAATTTTATTTCTTTTCAGAATTTCCTTATTTCCAAACTTTCTTGTTTTTAGTGCTTTCTCTCTTCAGAACTTCTTTCCTTCCAAACTTTCTTCTTTTCAGAGCTTTCTCGCTTCAGAACTTTATTCTTTCCAAACTTTCTTATTTTCAGCACTTTTCCTTCTTAAGCTTCTTCGGTACTGGAGCGGTTAAGATTTCTGGGCATAGTCAGAAGTGAGTCAAAGTTCCTAGATCCGCCAGTCCGCTTGCTCCTAGCTTTCTCATCTCAAGTAATTTCTGCTCCAACATCTTTTCCACGCCTGCTACGTGATTTCATGAGTAGACATGTTCTTATCCGTGATTCATTTCCCTTTATCACGCGAAATGACTTCACTGTTGATGGAACCTCCAAGAATAAGCTTGAGAACCCCTTTATGTATAGGAATCCATAAAGCATTAACGCGAAACCTCCAATAACCAATTCGGCAACAACCCTAAGAAAAGGCTAGAAAAATAGATTTCTTAGATAGATGATCAAGAACTAGAATAAAGAAAACTTGTTTCTGAATTCCAGTTTCGAAACACTCCACAAGAAGGTGATCAATCTACTTGAATGTTTCTTAAAGCATGTATTCTACTCAAGAACACAAAGATAAAAGCAAAACAACATTTTGGTTTTTCTTAAATTAAAATTCTGGACCCATTAAAACATTCTAGCAAGACATATTTATAGCCTTTACAAAGGTTTCCTAAAATCCTAAAACTCAAGAATAGGAAACTAACCTAATTATATTCTAAAAAAATAATTAAGAATAGACTATATTAAGCTAAATAAAACTAATGGACTCTAAATAAAGTCAAATTTTTTTCAGCCCAAGAGGTAACACAAAAATGGCCCACTACATATTTAATTCAACCCATTAGTTACGTTGACTCGAACCAAGTTGTACTGGACTCGTGCTGCACTTACCCCAAAGTTTCTATGTCCTTGTAGACCTTTACTAGCTGAATTGACTAAGCCTTGAAAATGGTGGGTTAAAGCTTGTTGAAGCTTCTTAGAGCGTGACCTTGTTATTGGTCCTTGAGGCATGCTTATTGGACTAGAAACCTCTTGAACTTGCTCCTTGCCTTCTTGATTATGCTCATCTTTAAGATGTTGAATCCTTGGAACTTGGTGTGTAGGTTGATCCTTAACATTTTCCCTCTCCTCAAAAGGATTCGACCACGAATCTAATGCATCACCTACATCAAAAGGACTTAAATCAGTCATATTAAAGGAAACAATAACATTATACTCACTTGGCAGGTCAACTTTGTATGCGTTGTCATTAATCCTTTCAAGAATTTGAAAAGGACCATCGCCTCTTAGGCTTAGCTTGGACTTTCTTTGAAGTGGAAACCTCTCTTTACGAAAATGCACTCAAACCCAATCTCCAAGCTGAAAAATCATTGGTTTTCGTCCCTTATTCACACATGAAGCGACTTGAGCATTTTACTGTTCAATCCTCTTTTTAACTTGCTTATGTAACTTCTTCACCAAATATGCCTTAGAATTAGCATCAACACTCACAAAATTATTAGGTGGCAATGGTAATAAATCAATAGGAGTGAGCAGATTAAATCCATAAACAATCTCAAATGGAGAACAATGAGTAGTGCTATGAACAGCCCTATTGTAAGCAAACTCCACAAATGGCAAACAATACTCCTATGTCCCAATGTTCTTTTTTATGATTGCCCTAAGTACTTTTGTGAGAAGTTAAGTGGGGTAGCCTTGAAGTATCCAACATATGACAAGGAATTATATGCTTTGATGGTTTCTTGTTTAAGAGAAATAGGTTGTGCATTCCTAAGTGTTCTATGAGGGAATTGTTGATTAAGGAAGCACATGGAGGAGCCTTAATGGGGCATTTTGGGGTAAATAAGACCTATGAGATGCTGTTCCTAGTGAACCTTGGACAAATTTTTCTTAATTAACTCATTCAAAGGTGCGGCTATAGTGCTAAAATCCCAAATGACTCTCCTATAGAAACCAGCAAACCCATGAAATCTCCTCACCTCACTAGCCTTCTTAGGTCTTTGCCATTCCTTAATGGATCTTACCTTGTACTCATCAACCTCAATACCTTGAATAAACACTACAAAACCAAGAAAATTAACCATTTCCATGCAAAAACTACACTCCTTAAGGTTAGCATACAACTTTTCTTGCCTAAGTATTTCTAGTACTTGACACACATGAATGATATGATCATCTAAGCAGCTAGAGTAAATGAGAATATCATCAAAGTAAACAACAACAAACTTTCCCAAGTACTCACATAACACATGGTTCATCAATCTCATGAATGTGCTAGGTGCATTAGTAAGACCAAATGGCATAACAAGCCACTCATACATCCCAACTTTGTCTTAAACGTTGTTTTTCATTCATCTCCAACATTCATTCGAATATGATAATAACAAGATTTCAAGTCTATCTTAGTGAACAAATAAGAACCATATAATTCATCAAGAATGTCATCTAACCCAGGAATAGGGTGACGATACTTTACAGTGATTTTATTGATGGCTCGACAGTCCACACACATCCTCCATGTTCCATCCTTCTTTAGCACAAGAATAACAGGAATCGAGCAAGGACATAGACTCTCCCTCATTTATCCCTTAGTTAGCAACTCTTCCACTTGTTTTTGGATCTCCTTTGTCTCACTTGGATTTGTTCTATATGCTGGCCTATTGGGTATGGAAGCTCTAGGAATGAAGTCAATTTGATGTTCTATGCCTCTAATTGGTGGTAAACCACTTGGCATCTCCTCAGGAAACATGTCTTCAAATTCCTATAAAATATCAACAAACACACTAGGCAAAAAGGGGTTAAGTTCATTAGTTACAAAATAAGCCCCTTTGTAAAAGAGTGCAAATATTGGCCGATTGAAGTACAATGCATGTCTAACCTCACTTGCCTTGGCTACTAAACTCACACTCTTTGCACTTTTCTCTCCTTTTTCTTTTCCCTCTTTTTTTTCACTCTTTTTATTTTCACTCTCTAAAGAATTTTTCTTGCTCTCTTTTTCTTTCTTTTCAGCCTCCACTCTCATCCTTTCCATTTTACATTGGTCTTCATACACTTTTCTTGAGGAAAGAGGTGTTAGTATGGTTTTTCGTCCATACTTGGTGAATGAATACCTATTGAGGTACCCATCATGCATAGCTCTCCTATCAAATTGTCATGGCCTACCAAGCAAAATATCTCCAACATTCATAGGAACCACATCACACAACACCTCATCATGATATTTACCAATTGAAAATGAGATAATAGATTACCTATTCACCTTGACCTCACCACAATCATTAAGCCACTTAACCTTATATGGTCGTGGGTGAAGTGTAGTAGACAGCCCCAATCTATTAATCAAGATTGTACTCACCACATTAGTGCAACTCCCACCATCGATAATCACACTACATGCCTTTCCTTTAACATGACACCTTATATGGAACAAGTTCTCTTTCTGCTCCTCATGACAAGCCTCCTTCAATTGAGTGTTAAGAGCATGTCTTGTAACCAACACATCACCCCTAATCGGTTCTTCAATGCTCCCTTCCCTACAACTTTCCCATTCGGGCATCTCCTCCTCATCACTTTCATTGTTACCCTCGTCTTCATCAGTCACTATCTCAACATTTCGTAGGGTCATAGTTCTCCTATTAGGGCATTCCTTACTAATATGACCTACACCTTCACACTTCCAACACTTAATGTCTCTATTTCTCCCTTTAGGCTCTTCGAGTTTGGATTTTTCTTTGTAAATCGAATATGTCTTTCCCTTTCAACCATCATAAGCAACCTTATTTTCACCCTTAGAATCACCCTCCCATCCCTTTTTCAAGTAGAATTAGAGTTGGAATAAGATTTGGAAACATACCTTGCTACCCCTCTTCCTTGGAGTTGCTTTTTCACATTGATGGCAATGTGCACCATCTCTTCTAACTCCACATAAGGTTACAAATCGACTCAATCAGCCCTAGTCATGAGCATTTCCATCTCCTTGTAGTAATCATCCACACCCCTACTACTTAGTCTAAGAACTTGAAGTTTTTGCACAAGTTCCCTATGAAAATGCCTAGGTACAAATCTCTTCCTCATTGTAGATTTGAGATCATTCCAAGTCTCAATTGTATTCTCCAAATTTCTTCTTCTACTTGTCACCAATTGATCCCACCAAGCTATAGCATAATCTGAAAATTGAGTGACCGCCAACTTGACCTTCTTCTCCTCACTAAACTGATGACAATCAAATATGAGTTCCACATTCTTTTCTCATTGTAAATACGCCTCCGGATCTGATTTACCTTGAAAATGAGGTATTTTAGGTTTAATGCTTCCCAATTTTCTATCTACAAAATCATCATTGCCTCAGTTTCGACCATGGAATTGACTTTCTCGCATTCTCCCTCTACCTCTACCTCTACCAAAACCACGACCTTCTCTTCCTCCTCTAGGCATGACCCTTCCAACAATTGTATCATCATCATCCTCATTATAATCAAAATATTCATCTTCTAAGTCATCAACTTAAGATATTCGGTTTCTTCCTCCTCGTATCCGCTCGTTGTGATTTGGTGTTGCTCTTTCAACCGCCTACAACCTTGCATCCAGACGCTCTAATGCATCCCTCATGGCCTCCATATTCCGATTAAAATGTGTAAACTCTCCTCGTTGAGCCTCACGTAGCATAGCATCAGGAACATGACCAACATCATTATCTCCACTTTGGTTTGACATCGATGCAATAAAATGTAAGAAACAAAAATAATTAAAAGACCTCACAAGCACTCCCTCACATGTTTACACTCAAAAGATGGGGGTCACTCGTGTTTAACTCAAAAACAAAAAGTAATAATTCACTCATGGTTTTCCTCACATCACTCTAGCTTATTCTTTCATGTTCTTAGGTGAATCAGACTTTTAAAACATCTCAAATAGCTTGTAATGTATAGAATTTCAAAACTGAAATTTTCAAAACAAGTTGAACATGAAACAAATTTAAGAAAGTAATGAAATTAGGAAAGTAACGAATTTAGGAAACTAACAAATTTTAGGAAAGTAATGAAATTAGGAAAGTAAAGAATTTAGGAAAGTATTGAAGTTAAGAAAGTAACTAATTTTAGGAAATTAACTAATTTAGGAAAAAATGAATTTAGGAAAGAGACTAATCTAGGAAAGTAGTGAATTTAAGAAAGTAGAGAATTTAGGAAAGTAAAAAAATTAGGAAAGTGACCAATTTAGAAAGTAATGAATTTATAAATAAAGAACTTCCTCGAATTAGGAAAGTAATAAATTTAGAAAAAAATATCTTCCTAGAATTAGGAAAGTAACTATTTTCGTTCTCTTCTTTTTTTCGAACGAAATTTCTCTCTTCTTCTTCTTCTTTTTTGATACGTGCTCTTTTTTTGCATGCATTTTCTTCTTCTTTTCTCTTTTTTTTTGAACTACAACTATAAACCCAAAATTGAATTCAAAAGAACAAGAAAAATGCAAGAAATCAGAATCAAAGAAACGAAATTTTAAAGAGATAAAACCCGATCTAGAGCCAAAGCTCTGATACCAAATGATACGGAACCTCCAAGAATAAGCTTGAGAACCCCTTTATGTATAGGAACCCATGAAGCATTAACGTGAAAACCTCAATAACCAATTCGGCAACAACCCCTAAGAAAAAGCTAGAAAAACAAATTACTTAGATAGATGATCAAGAACTAGAATAAAGAAATTTTGTTTCTGAATTTCAATTTTGAAACACTCTACAAGAAGGTGATCAATCTACTTAAATGTTTCTTAAAGCATGTGTTCTACTCAAGAACACAAAGATAAAAGCAAAACAACCTTTTGATTTTTCTTAAATTAAAATTATGGACCCCTTAAAACATTCTAGCAAGGCATATTTATAGCATTTACAAAGGTTTCCTAAAATCCTAAAACTCAAAAATAAGAAACTAACCTAATTATATTTTAAAAACATAATTAAGAATAGACTATATTAAGCTAAATAAAACTAATGGACTCTAAATAAAGTCAAATTTCGTTCAGCACAAGAGGTAACACAAAAATGACCCATTAGATACTTAATTCAACCCATTAGTAACATTGACTTGAACCAAGTTGTACTGGACTCGTGCTGCACTTATCCCAAAGCTTTTATATCCTTGTAGACCTTCACTAGCTGAATTGACTAAACCTTGAAAATGGTGGGTTAAAGCTTGTTGAAGCTTATTAGACCGTCTCCTTGTTATTGATCCTTGAGACATGCTAATTGGACTAGAATCCTCTTGAACTTGCTCATTGCCTTCTTGATTATGCTCATCTTTAAGATGTTGAATCCTTGGAACTTGGTGTGTAGGTTGATCCTTAACAAGTGTTCTCGTGACGAGCATTGTGGATGGCTACCATCTTTGGTTGATGTCGTGTCCGTTTCCATCTCCGTTGTCTAAAGCATTTGGTTTGGTTTCTAGCATTTTTGGAAATGATTTATTGAGGTTCTTTTCTCAGCTCCCAATGAAAGCGCACCAAATGTAAATGAAAAATTCACAGAATTTGATAATCGATCATGAATTTTCTACATCATAATATGTAAATCAAGAGAATAATTTAGAGAGAAAATGAGAGAAAAAAGGCACCATGATTTACATGAAAAATCCTTAAAGAGAAGAAAAATCACGGGGAGACTTTGATAGTATTTCATTATGAAGAAATATTTTACAAGGCTAATGCAATCAAGTTACAAAGTCAACTTATTTATTGTGGGTGTTGAGAGCTTTTCTCCTCTGTTTGGAGTTACATCATGCCTCTATTTATAGATATTCATATAATCAGATACTTATCTAATTATATATGAAAATAGGATCAACAGAATATTCCTATGAGATCCAGTTTATCAACATTAATAACTTAAGTAAATCTTGATCGTTTGATCAATTTAATAGTCTTGATTAGTTTCTCTTTGGATTGCCACATCGGCAATCTATGTACTTTCATCATATTTCTTTGTTCTTCATAATCACCTAGTTGATCCTACAGTTCTCGTTCTATCTTCTCTTTTATAGAGTTTTCGGTCTAGATCTGACCACGTGTCATGTGAAATTTTGCTTGTACAATGTTGTATAAGCCAACTTCTCATTATTATTCTATAATGATATCCATCTTTCTTCTCTAGAGTTGAACTCTTAAAAGATTTAGATGATAAGATTCCGTAAGTATTACTTGCTTTCTTTGTGATTTGGAGAACAAGAAAAGATGTGTCCGGTTTATTAGTTGTCTAACTTATTTTTTTCCAAGTGGGTTGAATGACATATTGATAAACTAGATCAAATAATAATTATAATGCTAAACTAACAACACATGTTCTAAATTTAGCATATAAGCAACATGAAACCAAAACACTCAAACAAAACAAACATGCTATATGTGCAATGATATCTTGATCTCCATAATAACAAATTTCCTTAGGTAAACTTGAAATTATAAGTTTGATACGATAGTCTAATACCGAGTCAAGTTTGTACCACTAATTTAACGTCAGATTTGCTAAGTAACTCCTACTTACTTACGCATAGCTCCCACTTAAACCTTAGCTAGTACTTAGAGTACCCTCCTTTAGGGACACCCAGGATTATAGACAAGACACCCTAATACCTGACTATGTCTCACTAGTGGAGGTCGTAGATTTCGGATAGGAAATCTGCTCCCACTTGAGTTCTTAATTACTGTGAGTTTTTACTTTAGATTTGTTGTTAACATTAGGTATAATTAATTACCTAAAGCTTGTTAGGAAATACTTAGTAATTTTCCGTAATGTTTAAACATGCTCAATTAATTGTCTCTTATGTTTAAATAATTTTTTATCTAAATTCTAATACCTCACCATTTAATAGTACTATTAAATCTTCAATAAATTATTGAAATAAAATATATGATTTTTGATCGACTTAAATCATCTATAACATATCGTAATAAGTCTGTTACTAAGTGTCTGTTAGATAAATCTCATCTAATCTTAGTAGCTATAATGATTAGGTATAACATGCTCAATTAGTTATTAGTCTTTGGTTAATACAAATTTTATTTAAATTTTAACAAGTCTACCATATAATTAATAATTAAATAACCGGCAAAATTATTAAAATTAAAAAATTATATTTTCTAACAACCTAATTAAAGTGTAATAACATATTATTCAGGTTAATTATATGATGTCCCTAATCAATTATGCTTCATTTTATTTCTTTATGCAAACATAAATATTTGATTAAAAAACCTAAAATGAGAATGGTCTATAATATATTCTATGATGTCACACACATGACTAAATAAAATAAACATAACATAAAACATAAAATAAAGCAATTTTTAAGAGTAAACATGGACCCCTTAGTCTTTTAACTCCAAATTTGTAACTTAAGAATTTAAAGACTAAATTACATTTGAAAACAGCCCCATAAATTTTCAGCAGCATCTCATCAATACTCAGCCATCAATGCTTCTGAAACTCTCATTTTTGAGCTGCCACTTCACCGGACAGCTTTTGGAGCGGCCTGCTGCCGGCCATAGCCAACTCTTGCGGCTGCCTGCCGCTGCCTACAACACTCACTGCTGCCCAGTGCTGCCTGCCGGTCCACTGCACAAAACTTTTGAGCTGTTGTGCTGCGAGAGATAGCACCCCTACTGTGTTTATTGCAACAGAAAAGGCAGCTAATGCTGCTGCTAGCTGCAGCAGATCTTCTACTCTCTGGACAGCCCTTACCGCAGTGGAATTGCAGCAGCAAGCAGCTGTTTTGTGTAGCAATGGCTGCTGCAATAATTGAGCTGCACCGCTGCTGCTGTGCAGTGTGCACACCAGGCCTCCTGTCTCCACCATAGTGCTTCGCTCGATCTCGATTTCCATCGTCCTGGGCCAGCATGTTCGCATCTTCGATCCTGTTTTCATTTACCAAAATCTTGATTTTACATATGACAATTCCTATGCTTTCACAGAGAAAGCTTACAAAAAATTCTTTTGTAATATAAAATACAAATCTAAAGGAAAATCAATATCTTCATATGTTAACTCTCTAATTAGATAACCAACAAATTCATAGAAGTGAATTTCTAAAGGGTTACGCAGGGGATCCAACGGAAAAGGGAATATTATGCAAACGTAGAGAAAAATATTTATAATATTACATACATAATTGTATTATCAATTCATGTTCAATTATCGAATCTAATTGAAAATATAATTATTCTCGCTCTTACACCAATTGTAAGAATATTTGCGGAAAAGTTTTAAGATCTACATAATTTTTCAACTAAATCTCAATCTCAGAATTACATGAACATGAATTGATGAGATCTTGAAGCTCCAAAATCCCCATGAATCCTTGCTCGAATCTTTATCAAATAATTCACGAACCTTCGAACTCTTTATCTCTGAGACCGTACAGACTTCTCTTCTAATCTTTGAGTGGCCAAAACATGTAGGTGCGTGCACGCAAAAGTTCTCACAACATTATTATAGTTCTCCCATGACTCTAATTTCTTAGTGAGTGTCAATAATGACAAAAGATGAGAGCCTCAAAAGCTCGTCTCTAATGTAGGATGGAGAGGAATATAACGAGAATTACTACACAAATGAAACCTCTCCCCTTCTCCCATGATGAAACCGCCGGCCATGCGAGTGGCACATGGCCAGTCACCCATTTAGCCAAGGGGTCACGTGGGTCATGAGTCATTTTATAGTTCAGTCCAATTATACTCATTTTATTCAATAGGTCTATGTACTTATTTGATTTTTAACAAGCCCACTTTCCATTGTAAATATATTTACCAAGACTAGAAGAGGGACCGATAGTACTAAAATATTCTTAGCTCCAATAGTTAATAAAATATATTGTGTTAACTGTTTGTTATTAATTATAATTAATTCCGCTATAAAATTATAATTGCTATGTAAAATATCATGTATAATTTGGTAAAGTACTATTGACCCATGTCATGCATATCTTGATTTTCTTAGGTTTCAAATTCGTTCTGCTGGCCATCTAGTAATATTATGTACGTAGATTACTGCCACCACATGAATGAACTAGTCGAAAACTACGTGTTTCGCACGTGTTAAGTAAGTTAAAATATACGTAGAATTTGAAACTAATAATAATGTTAAAATAAATACATTATTTTTTCAAAAGATTATAAATCTAAATTTAAAGTAAAATAATAGTAATAATAAATACATAAGCTTGTTAAGTATATTCTTGAAATTTTATTATATAGAAATTTTGTATGAAGAATATAAATGATTATCCGTTAATTTGTTAGATTCTATCATATTGGGAGATTATTTGTTTAAAATATTTATCTCAAATCATTTATATGAATCTTCATGTTATCATAACATAAAAACTTTATATAATATTTAATTTTATAAGTTTCTAAATGATAAAGTATTGTTGACTCAAAAATAGCCTCAAATTCATCATTATAGATATTCATGTTTCTATTTGCATTTATGTTACAAATATATTTAATTTTACAAATAATTTATAAACAAATTATTATTGAATAAAAATAATATTCTAATATGCGAATTATATTATATTGAATGAGAAAGTATGTAAAAACTCTAAATTGTATTATATTTTATGGAGGCTTGAAGGGTAAAAGAAGAATAAAAAGTTTCTCCCATTTAAACCTCTTTTAATATATTAGTCGACGCGTACGTGTCTCACACGTATTCAACTAATTTAAGATGTATATATAATTTGAAAATAATATTAACGTTGAAATAAAAACATCTTAATCTTAAAAAGTAGTCTACATCTAAATTAAAAGTGAAATGGTAATAATAATAGCTTGTTTATAATATTAAAATTTTAGAGCTATTTGAATAGTGTAAAATAGTTTTATTTACCAATTTGTCATATTCTTAAAAAATAATATATCATATTCAGATATAGTTTCTCATATTCAAATATATTAATGTCTTTATCTAAATTCAAAGTATATGAATTTTCATGTTACTTGTTATGGGTGTTTTCCAACCACCAATGATGCAACAACACGTGTTACGCCAAACTAGGGGGCGCCGATGGGGGAAAGTCTTGGGAGAAAAGAACCGACCTCAACTGGTGAGCATCAAGGGTTCTCAGGTTGCACAGACCCGAGCATACGAAAGGGAAAGAATAAAAGTCATAAAGAGAGCTCAAATAATCCTGAGCGTAAGACCATCATTGTCCGCCAAAAGTAGCCCCAACAAGTCCAATCACTATGATAGAATGTCAGATCAGCCTCCGAGCCACCGCCTTAAAAGTACATTGACAATAAATGCTTATCGTTTTATGTCAAGGTCGCCTCCCTTCAGTTCAATCAACGACAATCAAGACAGGCTTTGTGTCTCACAAAGCTTCTTTGACACGCTTACTCCTCCAAGGCTTCAGGTATAAATACGCCATCTACAAAAGGTAAAAGGTATGCCTTCTCTCCCCTAAGAAAACTATACCAACATTTCTTCAAGATACTGACTTAGGCATTGGAGGCTCTTTGACGGAGAAACGACCCCCTATTCTCTTCGCCTTAGAGTTCCTTATTTGTGTTGTGTAGGTTCCAGTTTGAGAGAATCGCTATATTGAGAGGAGATTGCATGAAGATCACTGTTGAAGTTTTTGGCATCAATAGTTGATGTCGTCTATGGGGAATGACTGTAAAGTCATTCCTGTTCAATGTATTCGGAACCCTTTTCTTCCCTTAAAGACAGAATAGGCCCAGTACACTACATCAATGAAGTCCGGGACCAAAGGAAGGACACACCTTTCCCCATGCAAGAAGAAGGACCTCCTGTCACCATGAAAATCTCCCAGCAAATGAAGAAGGATGCGGTGGGTGTAATCTCCAAGGTAAGCAGGAAGGGGACGAAAGGCGTGCCAGTCACCATCCGGGTCATAATGGTCTCTTGCACGGAAATGGTCCTTCCCTACAACTCAAAGGCTCGCTGGTAAAGTCGCCAAGCATTCACGGATTCCTCAAGAAAAATCACCCAGGGAACGGCAGGATGACCTCCTGACTCGAAGAGGGTGCCACCTCTCGGTGAAGTCAGGACCAACATGAAGCCAGACTGGGGATGGATGGACTCTTTATTTGTAAGGTTCTGGTTGTGGTCATCATCAATTTTGCAAAGCTCTAGTGCAAGTGAAAGGCAGTACCGATGAATGGGTACGTGATTACACCCCACCACATGTGATACAAACCTGGGCTACACGGTTTCCAATTCCCAAATCCCACTTCGGGTGAAATGAAAGGACGAAAGCCTTGACAAGATCGATGCATGGGCTTACGAGCGAAGCCAAGACATGAAGCCCCAATGAGAGGATCAGATTTAACTCCTATCAAGCCCTCGTGAGAGACGGATCAACCCATATGAAAGGAGCTTGTGACCAGCGCACCACCCAGGAAAGAATTGAAGGGCCAAGATGATTGGCCGTACTCCCGCCAGAACAACTGGAGATAAAGGATCAAGACAAACTCATATCTTCCCATGAAAAGAATGTGGAGCTTGGGAGGTCCTGCCATCGATGTGAATACGCAGCTTAGGAGATGAGGAGCCCAATCGTCTTCGGGGGCATACCATAATCATAAAGCTAATTAGGATTTGGGGATGCACATACGTTGCACATGATTTGTTTTGGGAACGATTCTTCGTTCAGAGTAAAGGAAATGACTGGCGAGAGGTGCTCTAACCTGACATTCGAGATTAAACAAAAAGTGATGACTAACGAGGTGTATTAACCTGGCAGACGGGATTAAACAAAAAGTGATGACTGACGAGGTGCTCTAACTCGACAGTCAGGATTAAATAAAAAGTGATGATTGGTGAGGTACTCTAACTCGATAGTTGGAATTAAACAAAAAGCGATGACTGGCGAGATACTCTAACCTAACAGTCAAGATTAAATAAAAAGTTACGATTGGCGAGGTGCTCTAACATGGCAATCAGGATTAAACAAAAATTGATGAATGACGAGGTTCTCTAACCAGGCAGTCAGGGTTAAACAAAAAGTAATGACTAGCATGGTGCTCTAACCACAGAGTCGGGATCAAGATAAAAAGTTATGTATGCTGAGCACCCTAACTCATTAGAAGAGATTCAAGGGTCTAGCCAGAGTAGCAACACCTAGCTAGACATTAAGGTAAAAAATTATGTCTGTCAAACACATCAGCTCGTCAAACGAGATTCAAGAGTCTAGCTAGAGCAGGAACCCCTTTTGATATAATATAGATATAGATGAAGATTAAAATTAAGATTTTGGACATTTAGTATGAGATTGTTATAAAATTTCTTAACCGCTGAGAATTTTGGTTAAAGTTTGAGTTTTTTGTTGAGGTTTATTTGTTTATATACTTTTACCTTAAAATTTTCAACTCCACCCCAACCCAACTCAAGAACCATCTTGTTAATTCTTCCATTCCTGCCATGCTCCATCGAATTCTTTGTTGTTGTCCTGCCAAATCGCCATGTTGTCCTTTCAATTTGTTACTGTCTGCATCATGTCATTGAGGTTGCTCGTCCGCTGTGTAATAGGAAACCTAGGTACCAAGGAATTCATCCCTTAATCAAAATCCATTTTTCCATGATAATTCCCTTTTTTTTCTGATCTGAGCTACAAATCTATTTTTTTCTAACTCTAATCGAAACATATGCAAATGATGATGGCTTAACTGTCAACCTCTTATTGCTTGATTTTTTTATGCGTGATATAATTTCAGTTTACCACAGCTCAAAGCTACCCTATGAGGTGGTTTTCACTTTGTAAATTGCATGATTTTTTATTGTGATTTTGGTCTTGCTCATATAGCTAATTTTGATGTTTCAAGCAATGGAGACTACTAAAATATTCTTCTATCGTTGGTTTTTTTTTTGTGATACATGCGATGAATTAGAAATTGAATTGGTACTAAAACTTGAAAAGGCTTATTCATTAATATAAAAAGATTATTGAACTTATGAGATAGGAGAAACAAAGAGGTTCAATGTATGCTAGGTTTTTGTCCCAATCAATTAGATTTAGTTATAGTAAGGCTAAGATTTAGAATAGTATAGCTTTAGATGGACAAAAGTGTTCAAAATATTATTCTCATACCATTACATTTTTAATAGATTATAGATTATCTTAGGCAATGTTTATCATTTTCTAGAAGTGTTAATAGTTTGCATATTGAGAATCTATAACCTCTCCATCTAGCACCTTAGTCATTCAACCTCACGAGCAAATTGACTCAAGAGTCTCAGTCCTAGTTAAGCAAAACAACTGAGACACAATACACGAGTTCATAATTCTCTCAAGATTAAGATCAAATATAATATAATAGCAATGATCATTTGATCTTCAGATAATACTTTCTCACATATCAAAAGTCCCTAATCCATCTAATGCATTCAAACGCACTAACACATTAACTAGGTACTAAACTCTTAGTTTATACGTTCTGTCTATGAGTATGATCTCCATAACACATACACTAAGTACTTTATACTTATGGACCTTATACTAAAAACATATAAAATAAGCAATTTATGTTATATAATTCAGTATAAATCATAAATAATATCATTTCACCTTAAAGATCATGGTATTTACGGGCACAATCCCATCAAAGGGAACTGTACTCCTCACAAAAGATGTAACGTATTAAATAAGCTGACAGCCCATCAATTTTTTTCTAACTATATCCATGATCTTTCTCCTAGCTTTGCTACAACATAATGATAATTCCCAACAGACTTTGTCCAAGAGGAACCAGTAAACTTCCCACTGACGATCTATTGTTGAATACCTAATAGCTCGACTGTGTTAGCAGCTGTGATCTTGCTCCTTCCCTTTCCTGATAGCTCGACTGGGCTAACTTCAAGGAATTCTGTGTCTGGCCCTGTATTGACAACAATAATTCATAATGAGTTGAGCATTTCCTCCTTTATCGTTAGCCTCTCAGGATCAACTATATTTCCCCTCAGCTTGCTGGATAAATAGATCCATATTTTTGGACCCTTTAGCAGTTAAAGAGGATCTACCATAAAGCAATCTGAATATCGTGCAATCCTTTAAAGTCTGCGTGATGTCATGACGTAGGCCCTTTTGATCAAGACACCGTATTTGAAGTAAAGTATGAGCTGTCTTCAATGAGTTGTCTACCACAATAGTGGCCTTCCTTAGAATTTTTTTGTATGGATTTACGACTTCAAAGCTCCGTGATCCTTGTCTGAAACCTCAGAACTGAACAATTCTTCATCAATCGCTGATGGAAGAGAAGAAAACCCCTAAAGGCGTTTGTGTTCAGGCCCTGCCAACTGAAGTTCACATGTGATACAATACTCTCCAAGAACAGTTTCCAAATGTTGGAAGATGTGATTTTGCCTCTTTTTTGTATGTAATAGCGCCATGCAATCAGGGATGAAGAACATCATGTAATAATCTCTTTTGGTCTAGACACCATATCACTAAGTAAAGCGTTGAAGAGGAAAGACCACTCGACTTCTGGCTGAAATTACTACTACTTCTAAATGAGATTTAGGGGAGAAATATTTTTGGACACATTTGCCCTTATTATTATATAGAATTCAAAATTGATAAATCTTTTGGTATTCTCTCTACTAAAATCACATTTATCATGTCAATTATTTACAATATATTAGTTGTGAAAAATTAAGAGAATTAATTTAAATTGATCGAATTTTGTTAAAGAATTAGATAAATGAATAATTTGATATTAAAATTAATATTTCAAATCTTTTTTTACCATTTTTAAGTCTACAGTACAGATAAATGGGACTAAGACAGGAACATATTTTTTGACACATGCCCACAATATTATATGGAATTTCAAATTGATATGTCTCCTGATATTCCATCTACCAAAATCATATTTACTATTTCAATTATTAAAAATATATGAGTAGTAAAAAAAATTCAGAGATAAGTTAGTTTCAATAAATCAAATTACATCAAAGACTTGTATAAGTGAATAATTTAATATTAAAATTAATAGTTCAAATCTTTTTTACCTTTTTGAAGGAATAAAATCTATGAGTAAAATAGCAATAAAAAATTAACTAACAAGAGTCAATATAAACATTAAATCAAAACACAGGAGAAATCACATTAAGCCAAATACGACAAGGAACCGAAGTAGATGTCAACTTCACAGTACGATGAACAACCAAATTGCAGTATCCAAGAACATGTCAAACAGAGATATTAATTAAAAAGAGTTATCAACTATTTATAATAGAACAAAACTCTTAACAAAAAATATCATTAACATTTAATAGATTGAATTTTTAGAATTTAACATAACAAGTCAGAAGGTGATCAAACATATTTATATATAGTCCTATACATATTTTCTTACATATTATTTATTATTAATTTTTTCAACATGTGCAACGCACGTACAGTTGACTAGTAATACAAATATAGAGAAGCACATTCTGTTAAAAGATGATTCTTCAAGATTTCCCAGTCAACCGCAAGTGATGCAGGATTTGGAACAACACATAATACTATGTAACACCATCTTCCATCCGTAAAAAAATCACCCTCTCGTAATGTATAAGACAAAGTCAAGGATAATTCTATAGAGATCACATCTAAGCTCACTCCCTTTGTTGGAGAGTTTAATATTTGTGTGTTACAAATTTTAATTATCACACTTAATATTTTATGAGTTATAAATTATAATATTAATAATCTATATTTAATTTGCAGTTTCAAATGTTTTAAATATAAAATTATTAGGATTTAACCGTTTTGAACATCCAATACTCTATATATAATTATTCCCATTTGTAAAAGTATTGCTCATAAAAGACGTAGTTCTTTTCTTTTGCTAAGTGTGACTTTCCCAAACCATTATTTTATCCTCCACATGTTGGATATGGTGTATGGTTTTTGTAGCTCCTCTACTACGAGTGCACATATAGAAGAACAAAGTTTTAGGCTATCGAATCTTAGAGATTGGATGCATAGAGAACCTTGGTGCACAGGGATACTTCACATGAAAACGCAGAATCAATTTTAAGGACAGTTACTTGTCACACCTAAGTCTAAGATATTCTGAATAATAATTTATCTTTCTGGGTAATATATCTTTTTTTATTCATAATGTCAAGGAAACATTCCTCACAGTCAGAAATAAGGAATTGAATAAACTACAGAGAGAGAGAGAGAAAGAGAGAGAGAGAGAAATAGATATGAATAGTTGCTCTGTTTGTATTGAATGAATTGGGTTTCAATTAATCTCTATTTATAGGTTTTTTATTGATCACAAAATCTAATCAAATCCCCCAAAAATGAGATCATCAGAATATTCTCCTAAGATTGAGTTTATCTACATTAACAACTAAATTGACCTTAACGGTCCTGATTGATATTTCCCATTCTGCCACGATGACAAGCTCTGTACTTCTTTCTTACTAGCCTTCCTTTGTAGACGTGACCTAATAGAGAATCTATATCCGCTCATTTGCCCCTATTATATTTAATGTAACTCAGTGAAACCAATATACAATATTATGTAAGAAAACATCTCGAAAGAAGAAAAATCACATCATTTCTTCTTTTCCATCGCGACCTGTGTCATCTGTCACTAGCCCATCCCTTCATTTTCCCGTTGTCAGCTGTGACGGCATTATTCCCCCTTTTTTACCGATACGACTTCCCGTTCTTGGGAATGCGCGGCGCCCATAAATTCTGACTTTGACAGGATATGCTCGTCTCTCCTGTTAGTTGTCATCTCCTCATTTGTCAGAAGCTATAGCGGTTCACTTTCCTGAATCCTGTCAGTCACGCCTTTTAATGATTGGGCTCCTACGTACGTTGTTTCGTTTCTCCCATTTCAAAACTTATGAATCTGTTTCTGTTATAGCCTTAGAGAAATGGAAGATGAAATCCTCTCCAAGCCTCTCATTCCCTTGGTTAGGACTCAGGCTGAGTGTTTCTCACCAACAAGCATTTCCCCCCAATGTTTTGTGTACGCTGGGAGAAAGCAGAGCTATAGGAATTCAATGTAGATCTTCATACCAAATCACCCTTAGTCCACTATACATTTCATTAGGCCTCAAACTCCTGTTTTCTCCATTTTTCCAATAATTTTTCTACACCTTCAACCTGGCGCCTTCTCACCTTATTCCTAGCTCTTATAGGGTACTTCTCTATTTTAAAGCTATGAATGGGAGATATAATTTAGACTTAGGAGTAGATCAACTTCGGTGTTGTTATATAGTCAAGTGTCGAGACAAGAGCTAATACATTTAGAAGATAATATTCGTAGACAACAATTTTTATAGACTTAAGCTTTTTTAAGCTCAAGGGCCTGTTTCCTTTAGAAGACGATGTCCATAGACAACAATCTTCATGGACTTAAGATTTTTTAAGCTCAGGTGCCTGTTTCCTTAGAATACTATGCTTGTAGACAACAATCTTCATGGAATTGAGCTTTTCCAACCTCAGGGGGCTCGTTTCCTTTCGAAGACGATGTCCGTAGATAACAATCTTCATGCATTTTAGTTTTTTCAAGCTCACGAGCTCATTTCCTTCAGAAGACGATGTTCATAGATGACAATCTTCATGGGCTTAAGCTTTTTCAAGCCCAGGGGCCCATTTCCTTGAAAAGGCGATGTCTATAGACAACAATTTTCATGGACTTATTCTTTTTCAAGCTCAGGTGCTCGTTTCCTTTAAAGACGATGTTCGTAGACCACAATCTTCATGGACTTGAGCGTTTTCAAAATAAGAGGACTTGTTTCCTTTAGAAGATGATGTTCGTAGACAACAATCTTCATGGACTCAAGCTTTTTCAAGCTCAAAGGCCCGTTACCATTAGAAAATGATGTCTGTAGATAACAATCTTTATGGACTTAAGTTTTTCAAGTTCAGGGGCCCATTTCTTTTAATTCCTGGAAAAGAAGAGCAAACAACTAATTATATGTGGAAAAACCTTAAAGGAAAATAACCATGGGATAATATAGTTTTATTACAGAGAAAAGGAAATTATACATAATATATGCGTAAGTGTAAGGAATTCCAAGGTTTGGATAAGTCACTCCCCTCACTTGTCATCAAATAGTAAGATCTGTTTTCTCCAACTGTCTTAATGATGAATGGCACTTCTCAATTTGATCCTAGTTTTCCATAATTAGTTTGGAAGATCCTTTTGAGTACGAGATCCCCGATCTCAAATTTCTAGTTTCTCACCCTTTTTTGAAAATATTTCCATCTTTTGTGATTGTAGGTTTCCATTCTCATCATGACTACCTCTCGTCTTTCCTCCAACAGGTTAATATTTTCCGCCATTCTTTCAATGTTTGTGACCTCATTGATAGTTGACCTTACCATGGGGCACCCAATTTTGATTGGTATGACAGCTTCTGCCCCAAATATAAGGGCAAAAGGTGTTTCT
The DNA here is from genome assembly GCA_003255025.1 of Datisca glomerata. NCBI lineage: Eukaryota > Viridiplantae > Streptophyta > Magnoliopsida > Cucurbitales > Datiscaceae > Datisca > Datisca glomerata. Next base: position 8,687 of record QANY01003772.1, on the reverse strand, counting down.
CCTAAGGGCTCCCTAGGTAGTGTTCTCTAAGCCCAAAGAACGAACGACAGTTCCTCTACCCACTTCCCCTTGGTAGTTTCTAGCCACTTTTTTAGGTTACCAAGAATTGTTTTATTTGATCTCCGCTTGCTCGTTGCCATTGGGGTAATAAGGTGTTGACAGTCAAGTTTTTATAGGGAGCCTTTCACAAAAATTCTTCACATTACTCCCGGTGAATTTGAATATGTTATCAGAGACAATCATCTTGGGAATCATGTACCTGCAAATAATATTCCTTCACAAAAATTGTCTTACCTCATCTTCCCTTACTCTAGCCAAAAACTTCTGCTTCGATCCATTTGGTGAAGTAGTCGGTCGCAACCAGCGAAAACCTCTTTTGGGCATGAGCCATTGGTAGTGGCCTGACTATATCAATCTCTCATTACATGAATGGTCACGGACTTATCATCATCTGTAACTTTTTAGGGGCCATCCTTGGAACGGGAGCATAACGCTGACTTTTATCGCATCTTTTCATGAAGGATAGCGCTTCCTCATGCATTTTTGGCTAGTAGTATCCTTTGTTAAATAATTTGTAGGCCAAAGATCTTCCACCCGATTGATTCCATCAAATGCCTTCATGTAATTCTGCTAGGTCATACTTAGCCTCCGTTATTGAAAGACATTTGAGATATGGACCTGAAAATGATCTTCTGTATAATTTCCCATTGATTAAACTGTACCTCGCACTTTGTTGTTAAAGCTTTCAAGCCTCCATTTTGTTAGCTAGCAGATCTCTTTCAAGAAGATATCTAACCCACCCAAATTATACCCGTCATCAACCGTTGTGACTTCAGCCTCTACCTATACAGGTGTCTTCGTGCTAGGCTCGCTTAACTATTCGACAGAAACCATTCTTTTGAAGGGGAGTCAGACTGATGATCTTAAATTATCAAGGGCATCTGCTCTAGATTTTTGCATTCTTGGTACTTGAGTGATCTCTTAGCTATTGAACAATTGTAACATCTCATTGGCACACTGCAAATACGCTTCCATTCTACTATCTTTGGCATTGTATTTTCCTGAGATATGATTAGCAACTAACATCGAATCGTAAATTTTTTCATGTTTGTTACTTTAAATTCGTCCATGAGGTGCTTGAAAACCAAAGAATAATGCTTGTACAAAAGTTTCACCATACAGAGTTTGGACGGCGACTCCTACTCCTGCCCCCCAGTGACTGAAGGCTCTGTCTATGAATAAAGTTCAAGAGTCTTCCCCTGGCTCTATTGTTATAGAATCATGATGTCCGTCATTGTGAGTGAATTTGATAATAAAGTCTGCTAGAACCTGTTTTTTTATGCGATCCGCGGTACGTATCCAATGTTGTATCCTCAAAGCTCCATTGCCAACTTGGCAAGCCTTCCAGTCATCTCTGGGGAGTGAAGAATAATCCTTATGGGGAATTTCGTTATCACATTAATTGTATGCGCCTAAAAATAATGCCTTAACTTCCTTGTTGCAACAATTAATGCCAGTACCAACTTCTTCAACTTCCCTTATCTGGTTTACGTAGCCATGAGACTCTTGCTTACAAAATAGACCTACTTCTGATATTCACTTTTTGTTCTAACCTGTGCTGCACTAAAAGTTGTTTTCGATACTATGAGGTATAGAAATAGTTCCTCTCTAGGTAATGGCTTGGATAGCAGTAGGGGAGAGGTTAAGTACTCCTTAATCTTTTTAAACAATTATTCGCACTCTTTGTCCCACCATTGTAGAGAATTTTTTCTTAACTTGGCGAAGAACGGTCTGTATTTTTCAGTGGACCTTGCCAGGAATCTATTTAGTGTGGCCAATTTTCCCGTTAAACTCTAGATCTCTTTCTTAGTCTGCGGTGATTTTATCTCTATAGTTGCATTGACATGATCAGGATTGACTTATATCCCTCTACTGTTGACCAAGTGTCCAAGAAATTTCTCCACTGCCACTCTAAAAGTACATTTTTCCAGATTCAACTTCATGTTACTTTCTCGTAAGGCAGATGATGAGTGTGTTTCACACTCGTATTTTAGTTAATCTTAACTTTGATTTTTGTTGTTCTTTTAGAGTTATTGTTTTATTTTTTTTGTTTATTTTTATATTTGTAGGTAAAATATTCATGTGAATTTGGGTTGATTTTAAAATATTTAGAAGAAAAAATGTGAAGAAATGGGGAAAAGGATGGAACTGGGTAGAAGGACCAGCGTCGTGAAATCCCGTCGTGACGCTGGGTGCAAGCCCTGCCAACTGCCAACTCCTTAGTGCCGGCTTCCCAGTGCCACAACATTGTCTACCATGCGCTAGTCACTGGCATCATGCCAGCGTCCTAGTGTTGGGTAGCTAGGCAGTTGGCCAATGCCGCGATGCTGGATTCTAGCATCACGACACTGGCGCAATAATGTTTTCTATATTTTTTTCCTATTTTATCCATATCGAACCCTAGTGTATAAATATAATATTTTAGGTCTTTTTGGGGACTCCTTAGACGTGAGAGGTATAGGAGAAAGTTTTTGGGAGAGGAAACAAAGACGGATCCAATCGGGAGACAGATCTCAACTTCAAGTCATCCTCAAAACTAGTTTTTTCTTCTCTTTTCCTCTATGTTCATGAATATTATTAGGATTTTTTTCTTATTTTAGTACGTTCTAAATTTTTTATCTAGGGCTATGACGTAGCCAAACCATGATTATACATAAATTTTAAATTTTAATTCAATCGATGTTTATTCAATATTATTGAGTGTTAATCCGTTCTTAATACTTGTGATCGTCTGACCAACTATTACGTGATTTTGGATTTGATTCTGAGACTGTGAAGTGATGATTAAATTTTCTCTTTGTTTATAACACCATTAGAATTTCATAAGTTAGAGATAATTATGGATCTAGTGTAGCAATTATAATTTCTTGTAGTAAACGAGTTTCAATTTATTTAATCTTGACAGAGATGTGGGATTAGTATTTTTTATTCATTATTATTGATGCTTGAGAAAGATTAATAATTACTTTAGAGAAATTCGTTGGTAATAATTTGATAAACATTGATTGATTGAGCTTTCGAATGTTGTGCATGTTTGATTTGGTGAAATCAGAATCTCTAGATCTTTTATCTATTTAAATTTGAATTATTTATCTTTATCAAATCTTTATTATTTTAGTTTGATTAAAATTTTAGTTTAATTAAAACTCCTAATTTTTCATCATTCTCAATCAGAATTAGTGCTTAGTTAATTTTAATATTAAATATCAATCAATCATGTGGACGATACTCTATTTTTTTTAAAAATTTATTACTTGACGATGCTAGTGTACACTTGCACTATGAAAAAATCGTAATAATTTTTTGGCGTTGTTGCCGGGGATTGGTTTTGTTTATTAATATTGGAGTTAAATATCCTTAATTAATCTTCGAGTTTTAATTTTTTTATTTACGGTTATTTACTATTTTGAATTTTCAAGCGATTTCTAAGGTGTATGAGAAAATTTGGAAGTGAAAATTTGACTCCTCTAAATTTTGATATTGAGCGAACTTGTCGTCGTAATAGAAAAGTGAGGAGAACTTTAAAATATCATGGAAGACGCTAGAGAAAATCCTGAAATTGTGAACAATCAAAATAACCGGGCAATTTAGGATTATGCTATGCCAGATGTCAATGAGGTTGCGTCTGTCATTCAATGCCCTATTATTATTGCCAATAATTTTGAGATTAACACTACAAGAAATATGACATTTATACAAGAGGTAAAAACACATGTGAAAAGTAATACACAGGTTTCTCACGGCACCTGTGACAGTCCCTCATATTGAAAGTCCACATTTTTCACAATGTGTAATGCCTCCTGTGAAGAATCTTGTGGTCTCTCACTTTTTACAGGATTTTTTTACTCTTGTAGAATTTTATAATAGGATTTTCAGACTCTTGTTGAATGTATTCAACATGTATTTTTAATACTTGTGAATTAACTAAGGTTTTTTAATACTTTAAGTGGCATTTTATGAAGGTTATTTTTTATAGTCAATTTACATGTACCTGATTTACATACATGTTAAACACATTAAAAATTATATAACAACATCAATGAAACATTTAATAACATTAATATTTTATTTCACTTCTTCAAAAAGTACAAACGAACTAAAAAATATACAAAAGTATCATGACTAAGTCTAATTATCCACATATCATCATCATTTGTTATAAAATGCTAAAAGCATCTAAATGTTTCACAAAATACTACAAAATAACCTCAAAAGTTCACTAAAATATCATATAAAACCTAAAGTCCAGTTCTTCAAACTTTGCACGTCATTGTTCAATAGCCTTTAGTCATTGCAGGTCCTGCATTATAATGAGAACTATGTTGTCAGCATTGAACTACGTTAACACATCCAAAGTTAACACACCAAAAACTATGAAGAGAACATAAAGTCCAAGAGAGTAGTAGTCATCGGATCCCAACTTCTAAAAATGAAGAACAAATAGGACAAATAAGCATTTTCTACTATGCATCAGTATAAAATGAAGTACAAAAACTGAAGGCTGGAGAATATAATAGATTGAATGTCTTACATAGTATATAAATGAGACAGTTAAATGGATTCAAATAGTAGAGCAACTCATCAGGATATGTTGAATACCTTCAAAAATGTCCCTTCGCTACCATTTAAGAATTGTATACTGTCTAATCCTACCATATAAGTAGCCAAACAAAGGATTAGGAATAGATCCAATGAACAAAGGAAAAGAAAACTCACACTTAGGGGGGTTGTCTCGAATACTTCACCTATATCACTAAAATGAACAGAAAACATTCAATTAAAATCTTGCAACAAAAATCATCATGAAAAGAAACCATAAGAGATCGCCAAATGCTTTCAAAAAGAATATTCAAAGTTCAATTATCGTTCAAAAAGAAGAAAACACAAAACATCTACATAAAATCTGCAAAAGATATCACCATTGTTGTTACTGATCTTTGCTTATCGAGGAAGATGATTCAGATGGATGGACAGCCAATTAATAGAGTAAGGAATAAGCAAACCATGTAATACTAATAATTTCTTATTGTACAAAGTAAAACATAAATATTCTGAAAAATAATGGCATACTAAACGAATAAGTCATCTATGAATAATTGTCCTTTTTACATATGTAATTATCTGGGAAACAATGAATATTTGATTATTTGAAGGAAATAATAAGCTAAATTCACAAACTAAATCTATACGGTTGACAAGTAAATATCTCATTTTCACTTCAAACTTTAACTAAAGTTCTTGAAGACAAAGACAAACACACATTGTAATTCAGAGACAAAATTGATGGTACCCATGGTTTTCTGCTCAAAATAGAAAATTCTACAAGGAGCTAAGAGCAGGAACTATATATACAATTCATTTTTAAAACTTCAAATACCAATATGAGACAAAGAGTTTGAAAAGTAGAACCAACATCAAATGGTACTCCATAATTATATAAACTATTTGTACACAAACTTCAAGGAAGACATGTTTGGTTTGAGCTTTGTTGAGTGATAAATTGCATGAGTATAAGATACATCTTTACAATAGTGTAAAATCATTTCATATATATTGTGTTAGCCACGGAGTAGAATCATTTCATTACATACGTAGATCCTCATATGTATGAGTACCATATTTGATAGAAATGATTAAGGAATCAGAGACCTTACACTTGTCGATTGAAAAGAATTCCTTGAAATTGTACCTGGAATATAGAGCAAATAAAGATAAACAACCATAGAAAGAAAACTATATAAACATAATAAACGCGAAATCTTATTTGGCTGCTGAAATATACAAACAACATCGTGGTAACACCAACACTAAAAGTATCAGTAGTTTTTTTACAGTCAACCATTGATAATAGAAATGAATTGCTTTCTAGCAAAAAAACTAGAAGAAATAAAAGAAACTATGAACCCATAACACTATTAACTTGATGCATTAAATCACCTCACAGCTTGCTGTCTTCACTAAGTTCTAGCTATGGGCTCTCTACCACTTATACTTTTGTAGCAACAAAGACACAAAAAGAAATAATTTCATTATACTACGAATTAAATGAATACTAAAATTAT